>CAUEGO010000296.1:0-83699 GCA_958496205.1 Idaea biselata
TTCCCAGTTGCATCCCTCTCGGGAGCCCGGGGTTCGCTAAACCCAAATTGTTCTTTTCTTATAAATTTGGGATCGGCGCAGTTGGTAAGTCATCATAATTTTAGTATAAAGTTTCTATTAAAAATCAATGAAATCACATTAACGATTAAATTTCTCATGTTTTATTAGTAAATAAGTTAATTTTACATATTTACGGCCAGTTTCTATAATGTAAGTAACAGTCAAAGTTGCGTTTACTTACAAGTTCAAGTCAAAGTTACGTTTACGTACAAGTCAAAGTCAACGTTGCATCTACTTACAAGTACAAGTCAAAGTTACGTTATTTACAAGTAATAGCTGAGTTTTGAGTCTTGAATCGTTACTTTACTGTTACATGCTCTCTATGAAGAAACTGGTCTTTAAAAGAACATTTTTGCCTTAACCTTAGAGCTTAGAATCTCGTATTTCAATTGTATGCCAAAGAAACTTGATGTAACGTAAGACACAATCGCTTGAAAATTGAATGAATTTCATATCAACGAAAATTTCCTAACTCAAATATCTGACGAAGATAATTGGAGACACTGTACTGTGATAATGTTGTGCCAGTTAATTAGAATATTGTAGTAATATACTGTACTTACACGGTGCGTACACACATCAGTTATAAAACATTTTTTAAGACGAAAATGTTTAACTATTTTTTTTGATTTTATTCGCGTTCCTTACTCACGAGTAGACTGAGATGTACTTGAGATGAACTTAATGAACATTCGAAATCACTAAGATTTGTCTGGTTTATGAATAAGTGCAGTGGCTGCATGCAATAGTCTACAAAAGTAAAAACAAATATGGGTAACTAAGTATTTAATAAATTAAAATTAATAATTTGATAGTGACATGTATGTAGGTAGGTTAAAAAATTATAGTCGGTAATATCAGTCTACACGTGAGCAAGAGGTTTGGAATGACCTCGCAACGTCGGGCTTTGAAAAATATGTAAAGTAATAAAAGCAACGCGATGAAAACCGAAAAAATGAGTTTAATTTCTTTCCAATATCCACGAAAATTTCTTTAGAAAATAAGTGTTCGAAAGTTTACTAAACGTTTTGTATGTAACTGATGTGTGTGAGCACCATTACTTATCTATTTTAGGTAGTTTTACATGTTTATACAAGTCAGTTACACGCTTTTATATTATCTTGACTTTAAACGGAGTGGCCACATAAAAAAAAATGTTGTCAAAAACACCTATATATTAGTAATTTTAGTATACTGTTTGTTTGTTTGTGTGGCTCGACCGATTTATATAAAATTTAACTTAAGAAACTTAGAGCTTGGAAAAAAGTTCTTCAACCCACTTTAGCTATTTCTTTCACGGCGGGAACCCACATCATTCTGCATCTCGGGAAGGTGTTCTGTATGTAAGTCCTGTATTTTTTAACTAACATAGTGTGCATTTATTAATGAATAATTGTTTTATAATTACATGTGTGCAATTGTAGTAATTATTAAGTTTTTTTCTTAATACTTAACCACATGGACTTTTCTTTTTTTTTGTATTTTTGTTTTCTACCAAAACTGTTCGCTATCGCTTTGCTAAATCCTTTTTTTCTTCTAAACGGAAAGTTACATAAGTTGTGAAAAGTTACAAAGTACTTGACTTTGATTTGACATACGAATCAAAGCAGCATTTTCAAACACACGTCCCTAAATTGTCTTGAAAGGTATGCTAAAATGATCAGAATATGTCGATTTCTATGTGGTTAATATTTTATTTTAATTTATAATTTAATTAGTTTTAGTACACAGCATTTATCCAATGAATTATAATAAATTAAATCTTCCATTCTTATGATTTGTGATTTTATTTTCACCCTGAGCCAATTCATACGAGCACATAGTCGAAGGGCGCGAGTAGGTATTTTCAAAATACAACCTTATCGTGCGATAGAGTTGAAAATCGCCTATTTCTTTGTGAAATAGTGTTTCAGGTGGAGTCTGTTATCTATCCCTAAACCATTACGGATACTAAAACGCTACTCAGAATTCGAGGACTACTGAAAGAATTAAGCAGCTCCTAAACTCGAAAAAATTTAGAGACATGAACGTAGAAACTATTTAAAATTTGAGGGCTACTTAAATAGGTAATTGATACCTATTTTCAATAAGCGCTACACACAATGCAATCTAGCTCCAAACCAAGCACTAGGCTACTACTATGGGTACTAGACAACGGATATAAGTACTACATTTATTTGTAAACTAGCAGCTCCCCGAGGTTTCACCCGCATAAGTCCCGATCCCGTGGGAATATCGGGATCAAAAGTAGCTTATAGCCTTCCTCAATAAATGGACTATCCAACCCCGAAAGAATTTTTCAAATCGGACCAGTGGTTCCTGAGATTAGCGCGTTCAAACAAAAAAACAAACAAACTCTTCCGCTTTATAATAGTAGGTAATAGGTAGATACATACATATTAAACATAAGAAAACTCAAATCTTCTACTAGGTTATACACTCACCGGCACGGAAAGTGGCCCAAAGATGAGAGTTTGCGACTTTGGCCATATTATCGTTTCTTTTCCGGAACAGATCTTATAAATGTTTGGGACATTTGGAAATTAATATATATACTGGCTATGTTTTGCGACATTAATTGTTTCCAATATTTATTTTATTTTAAAAGTTTCTTAGTAAAATTTTCGTAAGAACACTCAAAAAACGCATGAGGTAAAAAGTCGATATTCTAAATGTCATGCAACCAATCGTTATTTCTTTGATTATTTTTTATTAACTGACATCATTTTCGGTTCTCAAAATCGAAACAAAGTGTCCTAACTGCAGTTCAAGTTGCTCAAGTCAAATCAGGTGCTTCGAAGTCAAAGGCGAACACAGCGGGAAAAGGCTGAATTTTTAAATGTAGTGCCCAAAACTCAATTCTAGAAGATTAGTGTGCTACATCTTAGACCACATCAGTACCTACCATCAGGTGAGATAGTGCTCAAACGCTCATCTATCGTAAAAAAGTAACATCCTGATCCCGCGGGAACATAGGTAGCTACCTACTTTTCGATTAGGTAGGTAGGTCTACCTAAACGATAAGATCCCGCGGGATCGGGACTTACGCGGGTGAAAATGCGGGGCTTTACCGGTATTCATTTTTTTCTACTTCAACTTAAAACCATACCAAAAAAACTGTGTCAATAATTTCAAAAACATTAAAATTGAACTCTTTTTTAGGGTTCCGTACCTAAAGGTAAAAACGGGACCCTATTACTGAGACTTCGCTGTCTGTCTGTCTGTCTGTCTGTCTGTCTGTCTGTCTGTCTGTCTGTCTGTCTGTCCGTCCGTCCGTCTGTCACCAGGCTGTATCTCATGAACCGTAATAGCTAGAAGGTTGAAATTTTCACAGAAAATGTATTTCGGTTGCCGCTACAACAACAAATACTAAAAACAAAATAAAACAATTATTTAAAAAGGGCTCCCATACAACAAACGTGTTTTTGAAAAATAACAAGGAGTCAGGACAGGAACAAGGTCAGGACTTGGTCAGGACAAATCGAGTTGGTCATGGAATTCAAAATGGCTGCCCTATCTGTCAAATATACCAGTCTGCCTAACTTACCAAAGAGTTTCTTTTATGTTTCAGATTTTCTTTGTGCCAAGGTTTTTTTTTTGAGTGATTCGGTCGTTTGATGGGAGTAAGAATCGAAGATAAATATTTCATATTTTCCTATAAAATTTAAAAATTGGTTGTTGTAAACCATTTTAGGGTTCCGTATCCCATTGTGATAGTGGTACGGAACCCTTTATGCGCGAGTGTCGCACTTGCCCCGTTTTTTTTTCACATATCGCATTTACAAAAGAACCGGCTTTGTTCGTCCATTGTGAAGTGTTCAAAGCGCTAAGAAACTGAGAAGTGGCTCTGAGATTTATTCCCACAAGGAGAGCCAATTATTTTTTGCGAGCCCGAGGGGGCGGGTGTGGTCATTTCGTCCATTCATGCGATCGCGATTGTGAGATTATGGTTTTACGCTTTTATAATTTATTTTGATGAATCGAACTCCATTCGAATTAAATTGTTTTGTGTATATACCTACATAACAACATTTTTCTAATTAGGTTGGCAGGTTGAGATACCACTTACGTAATATGATGTAGGTACCTCTTACTATCCTACTAATATCCTATCCTACTAATAGCCTATCCTACTAATATTATAAATGTGAAAGTTTGTGAGGATGGATGTTTGTTACTCTTTCACGCAAAAGTTACTGAACCGATTGCGATGAAACTTGGAATATAAATAGCTGGACACTTAGAATAACACATAGGCTACTTTTTATCCCGTAATTCCCGCGGGATCGGGACTTACGCGGGTGAAACCGCGGGGCGCAGCTGGTACGTAATAAAAATATGAACTTGATTGTATAGTGTATGTACAGGTACACCTATGTCTGTTTTCGATCGAAATTTTGGATAGCTTAGTTAGGAGAACCTCTAATGTAGGTAACTAAACTATAAAAAAAAAAAGATCCTTTACTTAAACTTGAAGATGTTTTACTGTGTTTCCGCAACTACCTACCATTTTTGCAATTTTGAGCTTTAACCCGTGTTTCCTCAGAAGCGACGCAATGTTTTGTTTCACATTCGAAACTACGACCTTCGGAATGAAAGTCGGGGTATCTACCACTAGACTCTAGACAGACACCGCTTAAATAAAGTGTAATTACATTACGTATTATCTATCATAGTGGTAACCATTTTGTTTTCCTCACTAAATTCAAACAATTCCATATTACTAAGAAAAGCCTGACAAGGAAACAACCCTTACAGGGGTCTGTGTACTAAAATCTACTTTATGACAAACGGGATTAGGCTCACAATACGTTGTTAGAAGTGTATACGAGGATCGGGGTGACACCTGTTCCTGTAGGTACATCGGCTACACCGTGGGAATGTGGGGAAACTACGTTTACCTTGCGCATGCGACCCTATTCATATTAGCTGTAGTGTAGGTATGAAGTAGAATACAAAACAGTAAGTAGGTAGATTCCGATAGTTATAATATTTCTTATGTTTATTGCTTGGCATTACTAGAAATATTTTACAAGGAGAGATGCAACATCAAAAACCCATCGTGACAGGATTCGAACCTGTGCATTTTGCTTGCCGGGCGACCATTGCGCCACACTGGACTTAGGGGAGGATTTATGAATGCGTTTTTTCTTGTAAAATATTTCTAGTTTAGGAACCTATAGTTATAATAAACCAATGGTCTTTCGTTGTGTGAAAAAAAAATACAAAGTAATGAGTAAAGTTTGACCCCATAGATTATTTTTGTTGGCCCGTTAATTATAAATACAAATTCTTTATTTACCAAAATACAGTTTCAGAGTTTCCAGGAGATTAAAAAAATAATAAAGAATTTGTCTCACTTCAGGGCAAGGGCCTCCTCTTAAAGGGGTTGGGCAGTAAGAGGCCACATACACATATTAAGATTATGTAAAAACATTGGCATAATGTCTTTACAAATATTTAATAAGTAATATATTATATAGGTATTATCTATACTAATATTATAAAGAGGTAACGTTGGTAACATGTATGTATGTATGTATATTGGGGGTAATCTCCGAAACTACTGGACCGATTTCAAAAATTCTTTCACCATTAGAAAGCTACATTCACCCTGAGTAACATAGGCTACTTTTGATAATTTATAAGGCAAAACAACGTTTGCCGGGTCAGTGTACAATGTACAGATACCTACCACTAAATTTAAAGCGCTAATTTAGCTTTAGTCTGGAAATAATTACAGAGATGTTTTCTATTTCAAAACTATAGATTCAAGATGTGGTAAAAGTAAATATTTATAACTTACAATCAATACGTATATTTTAATTAGTAGGTAGGTATTATAAAATTGATAGCTATAGTTCCTATCACATCACCTGTGTTAAAAATGGGACCCAATATTGAACCTTGCGGAAAACCTTTCCGCAACCTTCCTAAAAACTCTGATTTGGACTCAAAATTCAACTCTATAAATCTTGTAGGAAATAATCTTTAAAACATAAATAAAAACATGACACAATATTACTTTTTTTGTAACAAAAAGAGCACTCAAATATTGTAGGCGTGTTTTTTGCCGTCGCGTCCGCTTTAACCCGGAAATCAAGGCCGGATACATCCCGAACTCAATAAAAACGAGTTGATACCAAGTTTTTATACACACCTGTTTCTATGGGAATCTTCTGAAGGATATGAGAAAAAATGGACCAGATTTGAAGGATTTGTGGGAAAATTTTACTTGGATCATAGATCCTTGGCATTTTGCTTTCGTTTTTATTGATGTAGGACTTTGAATTTGTGTCTACAATGTTACTAATTTTATATTTTGTCTTTTAAAATTAAGGAAATTACAGGAATAAGTATAAATAAGTAAGGTAACAAAATTCATACACAACCCTACTGTGAACCTCAGCTAAATAGTACGGTATTCCCCAAGGACATAACGGAGGGCCACTTTGATATAAAACTAGCTGCGTCCCGCGGTTTCACCCGCGTAAGTCCCGTTCCCGTAGGAATATCGGGATCAAAAGTAGCCTATAGCCTTCCTCAATAAATGGACTATCCAACACTGAAAGAATTTTTCAAATCGGACCAGCGGTTCCTGAGATTAGCGCGTTCAAACAAACAACCAAACAAACTCTTCCGCTTTATAATATTAGTATAGAAATGTTAACAAGACATAAATTAGCTAGGAACTATAAAGCTGGCATCACTATCTGGAGGAGTTTGTGATAAAAAGATGGTTCGAGAATCACCATCAATGTAGTTGTAAATAAAGGGCCTATTCTATAAGCAGAAGTCGAAAACTGAACAATTTATTGTATTTAGAGAAGAGCTATTCTGCTCATCACTTTTAGCAAGCCCTTCCACACTTCAGTAAAATGTTTCATAATAGGTAATTGTAGTGTCCGGTCTGGGTGTCCATCTATCTTTCTATACTTACTAATATTATAAAGAGGTAACGTTGGTAACATGTATGTATGTATATTGGGGGTAATCTCCGAAACTACTGGACCGATTTCTTTCATGAATGTAGCTTTCTAATGGTGAAAATTCTTTCACCATTAGAAAGCTACATTCACCCTGAGGCTTACATAGGCTACTTTTGATCCCGATATTCCCACGGGATCGGGACTTACGCGGGTGAAACCGCGGGAATCTGCTTGTATAATATGTATGTATTTACAAAAGAAAAATAAATATAATTGTATTATATCCGTTGTCTAGTCACCGTAACACAAGCTTAGTAGCTTACCACGGGGCTAGATGGCGCTCTGTGTTGTTCACAGAATTTATTAATTTATTTATTTATATAATAAGAATTAATTCCTTTTCATATAAGGGCATATTTACTTTTGAGTGCCACCATACGTAAATTATGGAGGTTTTATAGACATGAGTTTTGAGTTTATTAAATTCTTTCATAATATTTTCGTATGTTTTTTGAACTAAAAATTATATTTTGTTTCCTACAAATACCTTAATTTCTATGTAAAAATTAATTTTTAAGTGGACACTATAGAAAAGTAACGGTCAGTTTGGTGACATTGAAAATCGACTGTAACATTTAAAACAAAGGGTTTTAAACGTAATTGTTACCTTTAATTAATGCAGATTAATTAAATTTATCAAAAAACAATACACACTAATGAGTTACTTATTTTAAATTTCTTAAAATTAAGATTTAAATTCGGTTTGGTGACGAGTGACTCCATTGCAATCATAATTTTCTTTTTAATTTATAAGTTTAGTGACCTATTTCTTAATTTATAAGTTGCATAGGTAAAATAAATTATTTGAAACAATAAAAGAAAAATATATATTATGCAAACTTCAAAACAAAACTGATAAAAGTAAAATAAACCACATAAAAATTGGGACAGTCACCAAACTGACACACCTAAAATCCTTAGGGTGAGGCTACATGATGTACAATACTAAATTAGAACTAAAAGTCGATGTTTTTTCATAGTAACATTTAATCACATAATTTGAAGTATGGTATTAATAATATTAATTTTATTAATTAAAGCAAATATGTCAAACATGCGAATAGGTAATAGAAAGTTATCTATTATTTTTACTTAAACTAACTTATAGCTTAACTATAATGGCACAATAATTGGCAAAAAAAACAAAAATGTAAGGCTAATTAAATAAATTATGATTTAAATGAAATTTAAGAAGTATTTCTTAAATTTCATTTAATTGAGTACACGTATGTACACCTAGCCTTATGAGTCAGTTTGGTGACTTTGGTGGTCCGCCCTATATGTGACGGCATAAAACGTCACTGAACTGACCGTCACATTATACACGTAGCTAATGAGAAAAATGCATTCTAACCTAATTGAATGACATTTTTTTAAATGAACTCCTAAAAACACTCGCTAAATAACACCAAAAACAGATAGTAAATAGTTGGATAGTGTGAGACAAATATAATAATTAAGAAAAAGGCTTCAAATCTGACCTACCAAATCGTGACCAACCGCCAACACCAGCAAGACACCCTCTTTTTTCCGCGGATTGAACAGACTGACTGATTTCGCTAAGCTAAAATGATCCCTTGTGGTTAGTGTCACTATTTTTTAAAAATAAAACGGCTTTAAATAAAACGGAATATCCCTTTAGACCCGTCACTTTGCTGACATGTCAGATGACACCGAGTTTTGAGGACTTTACATAAATGTATTTTTCCACTGTAATATTACAATTGCATTTACAGTTTTAGATAAATGTGACGGAAGAATAGATCCACTATCATGGTAACCAAAACTTGATTATGTTTTTGTAGGAAATTTTACCAGTAAGTTCAATACTTTGAAGCTGACAAGGACTGGGACAAGTCAGAAACGGCTCCCCTGAGTATTTGAATTAACCATAATTGAATTAATTAATCTTAATTACATAAAAATTGATGCTCAGACACATAGTTTAATTTACTCTGCATCGATTGATATACTTATTATAATAACACTCATTATTATTAATATGCAATAAACTTTTAAAAACGTGGGACAGCGTAAAAGTGGGGGGTGGCACCCAAAAGTGAAAATGCCCATAAATCTAATGATTATTACAGCAGAAGCAAATTTAATCCAGTTTTTTATGGTGCTGTAGTGCCCGGGACATACGTGGAGTACCCAGCCATCACCTATACTTCGGTCTATAGTCAAACATACCCAGAGGAAAGAATGCCCGGGTGGGACTAACTAAACCGGGTTTAGCTATGGGTAAAACAGTCTTATTAATAAACGTGGAATAAGGTCAGAGTAATTTTACCACTTTTTGTTTCTGTCTGTCAACTTTGATAGCCTTATTAATAAACATGGAGTAAGGTGGGAGTAGTGAGAACATGTTTTGTCTTTTTCCGTGACAAGAACTTTCAAAGTTGACAGACAGTTGAGTAGTTCTTGTCACGGAAAAAGACAAAGCATGTTCTCACTATTCCGACCTTACTCCACATTTTTTAATAAGGCTAAAAATGGACATAAAATTTTTCTTTTTTTTTAAATCTCCCAAGGCCAATAATCTAATAATTTGTTATCTAATGGACAGCTATTCCTCTTGTATCCAACGATTCCCACATTCATAGTAGGAACATCTGCCTCTATCCGTAGCTCCTTTAATAAAACAAGGTGACCCTCCGACCTACGAGGGGTCCTTAATCTTGACAATTACGTAGTTCCCGCGGAAGGAAGCGGCCCCGTTGGTTTAGTTCATTGGAGATTGGTTCACACGACCGGCGACCGACCTTGCTGTTTTTGTAGCGGTTTTACTTTCGTGGGTGCTTTTGTTCAGTTCATGATTAAGGGCTTGGGTGATACTTCTGATTTTATATAATAACTAGCTGCGTCCCGCGGTTTCACCCGCGTAAGTATCGATCCCGTGGGAGTATCGGAATGAAAAGTAGCCTACGTTACTCAGGATGAATATAGCTTATGGTGAAAGAATTTTTAAATCGGCCCAGAAGTTTTTGATTTTATTCATAACAAACAAACAAACACACAGACATCTTTCCTATTTATACGAGTGCTTAATATTAGTGTAGATAATAATAATACCAAAAAAATCGTTTAAATTGTTTAGTTTAGTTTTAATTTAGTTTTTAAGTTTAAATTGTTAAATAGCATTTTATTATATATTTTTCTGAAATGTTAAATGAGTGCCTACATAACTGTAGTTGGATCGTTAGATACACTAGTACCATCGGAAACGGTAATTAAAGCGAAAGGGGTTGTTCTAGAAGTCTGGGCCTTCACATTGATAAATAAATATTGCAGGATTTTGCACAGTGCCATCGAACCCCAAATTGTGCAACTAGGCCTGTACTTTTTACCTAGGTTACTACATTTTTATAGTACAAGTAGGTGACATGTCTTCAACTCAACAAAAATCTCACACTGTGTAAAGGTACCTTACTAGACAATGGATATTTCATATTATATGATACGTTTTCTTGTAAATATAATAAAATTTGCATCTATGGTTACTAATAGAAACACCCAGAACCAGAAACAAACATTTAAAACCAGCACAAATACTTCTCCCCGGCGAGAATTGAACCCGCCACCTTGTGCAACGCAGGCGGGCGTTCGCACGCCACAGAAAGACCATCGTTTCAATAGCTATTGCCTAAAACTCCGTAGGTTTCGGACGTCCTGCAATATTTATTAGGATTTTGCAGACACCGTCACGAGTAGGGCATGCAATATCGGAAGGTTTTCAATCTCGGGACGATATCGATATTAAGAGCTCAATCCCGGGATCCCGGGATTGATACTGAGATTTTAGATATCGTTAAAAAAAGCGAATTTAATACAATAAAAATGTGTTAAATCTAAAATATTTAATATTTTTAAGACTCTAGTGGTTTCATTACGTAAATAAGTTACCCCGAGGGCCGTCCACCCCATCATTTTGGAAATATGGCGGACAAATAGCCTAAACCCGAAAGTGTCTAAACTTTCGCGCCAAATTCTAGGCGCACCACTAAAATGTTTTTAGCAGAAAAAAATTGCATGCGAGCTTGTATAAAAAATAATTGTCTTAAAAATTGCAATGAATCACGTTACTTTTATTGTTTTAAACATTTTACCAATTCCCTACGCTTCTAAATCTTTACAGATCTCTTCCTCAGGGGTAGACTAATTTGGGTTTAATTTTAATAGTTCTATTCAATCATTCCATGAGGAAAAATATAGCTAAAAACCTTAATTTATACCCAAATAGTAAATTGCTCAAATCTCGATATCGGATCACTCAATCCCGGGATTATAATATCGAACTTTTGCGTCCGAGATCCCGGGATTACGATATCCCGGGATCCCGGGATTCATGCCCTAGTCACGAGTAAAACCTACATACCTATTAAGATACGAAAAAGCGATAGGTACACATATTGCATAATAATCATTGTTAATTAAAATCATCCAAACGTCCCAAAAACCGAATTTTAACAATGTTCCCACTGACCATCCCCCGACTCCCATCAACGACGTATGACATTTTCATTTACACCTCATTAGAACCATCACGCGATTGCATGGGATACCGTCACACTTGGCTACTTACCACACAATTAACCAACACTATCTTACCGCTTTAAAGCAAGTTTACAACCTATTTACAACTTTAACTCCGTTACAATAAGAGCTACGTGAAAATTGTAAAGTGTTCATTGTTCTTGGTAACAAAGTCCTGGCCAATTTACCTATGCAGTTGTGTAAGGCTAATTCCAAGGGGTTTGAGTTCAATTTTCAGTGGTAAAAGTTAGGAGTAAAGTTGTAATGACTAAAAAGTGACCGTGGGAGAAAGCGATAGCGGTCTAATTAAATATTTATTTAATACAAAATGTATGGAGGCATGTGAATAGAGGTAAAGGTCACTCATGGCTTGAACACCTGGTTCTTTACTTGTACAATGGGTAATAATATGACATGGCTTTTGTAACTGTAGGCATAATTCGAAACTAAGCAACAATTTAAGGGGACAGTCTACCTACTCTTTTCTCCATACAAACTTTACAAACAAAACGTATAGTCATGGCAGATATAGGTTTTATGGCTTATGCATATTTGCTCTAATATATTAACCCAGGGAGGAAACAGTCGACAACTTTTGTATGGAGAGAGAGTAAGTAGACTGTCCTCTTAATGCTTTAGAAATGGGTTACTTATCTAAGAAAGAAAGAAAGAAAATATAGTTGATTCAGACAAGGTCACAACTTAACAACAGACAAAGCAGAAAGAATCGGGCAGTCTGAATGTTGAAAGAATCTTGTTGTGTTTGGTTGTTGTTCTGTTACATTTTGATGTTGTTGTTGTAGTTGAAATTAAACTGATGTGATGTGTATTTCTTTTATGGCATTGTTTAATGCTCAAAGTTTCGAGACCCTTTAGAGGTCTCTTCTTTAGGAAATTTCAGTCAATTCATTAATCTAAATTCAACATCGTATATAATCGTACATTGTACAAAATTTCCCCATATCTTCACCGCACACCACATAGAAAAAATATTAAGAGTCCTCTCTACCGTACAATAAACCGTCGAATTTGAACGGAACGAAATTTGATTTGAATTTATACAAATAGGTACATACCTCACAAATATTGGCACAATTGCGGCTTTATAGCAAGAAAAAGCCAATAACTAAGAAGACGAAGAACGAAATTTCTGTTGTTGTAGTTTCTATTAGTAGTAAGAATGTTATTTATTAACATTTAGTATTTAATCGCGATTAAAACCGAAAATTTATTTCACATCAGCATCGCGAAAACCTAAGAAAAATCGAACTTATTTAACACCAGAAAGATCCTAAGCTCCCTCCAAACATCTCCAAACACTCCGAAATTCGCAAAACAATAACAAACCCGAGTAAAACCGCGTCACCTCACCCTTGCACCTTTACACATTCCCACACACTACCGTGAGAACCGCCGCCATCAAGTACCGGGCTATACTGCGAACAAGCCGAGGCGAATAAACGCCGTACTTCATCATCCCTTCACGCTACGATGACTGCGGAAAGTATCAGGTAACTTACGCCCTTTTTACCTTCGCGTTTAAGCGATATTATGTGTTTCTTGCGGTTTTGCTTGCGTAGATAATCAGTTTAGTTTTTGTAGTTAATTATGTGTGAAGATTTTAGATTGATATTTATTTAATTACAATTATTGAGTTATATTATACCAACAAGTACCTATCTACTATAAGCAATACTATACTATACCTGTTATTTAAATATGTAAGTACAATTTAATAAAATTACTTAAAATTAATTTTTAAAACTAAAAACAGGCTGTGAAATTAAAAAAAAAACAGTAACTATAAGTAATATGGTCTTCTTTACTAAACTAAATAATTTTTAGTTGTAATACTTTATTTTTAATAGAATTTTGATGATAATTTTTAAAAATATTTTTAGCTACTTAGGTATAAAGCCTGTTTTTGCATAATTATTGACCTATAAACATACCAAAACAGCAAACCTTTACAACCCTACCTATATTAATAGACCCTTTCTACCTTACATAGGTACTTAGGTACAATACAATGCGGTACCTACTCCACGCGGAAAGGTGTGAGTGCATCAAAAACTAAATTTATTCGCGAGGGTTCAAAAGGAGGTAATTACGGTTCGTGATGGATGTGCGTGTTGGTCTAAATTCCCATACTGAACAGGATAAGGGAGTTGCGATGTAGCTTCACCGAATTTATTTAAAAAAAAGATATTAAAAAGTGTATGCTTTTGTTTGTAAATTCACTTTTATCTTAAAGTCGCCTAAAATAGACCACTTCAAGTGGTAAGGTAAATTGTAGATTCATTGGTGGTAGGCTACTTGTAAATTACAACTATGTTTTTCTATTAAATCAGCTAATTATTTTATTTAAATCTCTAATAAAATTGAGACAAATTACGTTTATATTGTTACAATAAAAAAACTATTCAATACAATATACCTAAATAAATAAATAATCTACAAAAAGATACAAATGTATTAATATTTTAATAAATTAAAGAAAAAAATAAAATCTATCTTTTCTTTATTAAATTAAGATAAACCACTAAAAGATAATGCCATCCTATACACCTTTCAAATGTTTACAAATTCATATCTATTACTTCTATTTACTCAGAAGGATCTTTCAAGCTGATACCTATTATTATTGATCATACTTATCTATCATTTCACTTCTTAGTCTCCATCCAGAATCAAACCTACAACCACCGCACCAAACAACCGCTACACCTCCGCGTCCATTCACAACAGGTCCCAGTTAGAGCGAGAAAGCACGAAAACAAAACATTCCGATACAGTTCCCATCGCTTCACCCCACGCGAGTGAAGAAGACAGACATAGTTTTTGTATTCAATTTTAAATACAGGATTAATTGAAAAGGGGAGAATAGGACGTTAACTTTTTTGGAATCGTGTGTGTATTTTGCATTCAGTTGTGAGGAGTGGTAAAGAGCGGACGTGTGTTGACAATATGCCGTGTAGTGAAGATGACGACTCGCAGAGTGGGTTTGGGGGTGATAATGGACAAGGATTGTCTAAGGCGGAGTTGCGAAAGGTGCTTATTTTTACAAGTGTTTTTTAAGTTTTATGTGAAAATGTGATCTCCTAGATGAGCGTGTCACATCGTAGACCGCATGTGTTCAAACTGCTAAAATAAAAAAGTCCCAAACCGCAAAAGTGTTAATTATCGTTTTGAGCTAATGTTTAAATAAAATAATGAAACAATTTAATAAATAAATTTAGTGTTCAACTTTTAGGTCTTAGTTGAATCAGGTTGAGTTATAATAAAATAAATAATAATAAATTGTTATTGTCGTTTCAGACAAATAAACCGATAATGGAGAAGAAGCGGCGCGCGCGCATCAATCACTGCCTCAACGAGCTGAAGGAGTTGCTGCTACATGACTCTGATAAAGACGTAAGTATTTATTTGTAACTATAGTAACAACATAACTCCACGATTTCTTGTCCATCCAAGGTTGCTTGGAAGAGATTGCTTAAAGCGATAAGGCCGCCCTTTGTTCCACCTAGTTGTCAGCGCTACAGCGGCTTTTTATGTTTATTTCGCGTAAAAGGAACATGAAATATGTTTGAGACATCATCTCTAGTACTAAAAAGTAGTTGTTTAACTCAATGGTTCCTCCAACGATTTTGTACATAAGAGGTAAAGCACGTAGATAGATAAATGAACGCTTTATTTGCACAATTTAAAAGTATAATACAGTCATACATTAAGTCACAGTCACACGTAATACCTACCTACTAAAAAAACGTAATCTACCAAATAATAAACATAAAATTAGAAGCGGCATAGTAATAAACGGGGAGCGGGTACTGTTTCCCCAACCTCCCCTTCCTTTTTGTCACAAATTGTGCACTATTTTTTACCCGATTGCTTGACGCAAAAGAGGGTTTTAATTTATAAATCCATAATTTTTATGTCTATTTTTCCAGCCAGCTCGTCACTCTAAACTCGAGAAGGCCGACATCCTGGAACTGACCGTCAAGCACCTGCAGAAGCTCCAGCGCCAGCAGTTGGCAGCAGCCATCGCAGCCGACCCCGCTGTCTTACACCGCTTCAAGAACGGCTTCGGAGACTGTGCTGTCGAAGTACGAAGATACCTCTCAAGACTGGCGAGCGTTCCTACAGGAGTACGTCACAGATTGGGAAACCATCTAAGTAACTGCTTGTCTGGAATGAGTCGATTGCACTCCGACTACCCACCTTTAATCCCGGACCCGTTACGACTAGATGAAGACAGACCCAGTGCCTTCCACTACGTCAAAGCAACGAAACCTACCAGCCCACCCTTAAGTCCTCTATCCTGCGATTCTGCCTGTGATTCTTCAACAGAAATCGAATTGGAAACTCCTCCCCGACCGGTGCAACCCATGCCGTTTCCGACACCGCCTAGCAGATCAGCGTCCGACCAAGACTCCAGTCCAGAAACTCAAAAACCGACCGTCTCTTCCACTACCATATCACCAGAAACGAAGGATTTGCGGATCAAAAAAGTCATGGAGCCGTTGTCTATAGTGATCGACGTTGAGAACTATAAAATTGGCATAGACGCCTCACCTAAGCGAGCGGTTGATTACTCGATACGACAGAAACTAAAACGATCCGCATTAGAACCTATGGCTCCAGCTAAAGTGTTAAAACTAGACCACCAAGAGAGTCCCTACTACGGTGACATGTCCTCCGCCTTCAAAAGAGTTCCTGATAGAAAATTCGAGAAAAGATTGACGTTGCCTGAGTGTATACCAAGTTTACTGCCTGTGGAGAGACCAGGGCAAAGGTCTGTGATCAGCCATACGGCGGAGTCGTTAGCGCAATCGTCAAGTACAGAGAGTAAAGAGAAGACAGAAGCGGATACCAGCTCCAAGTCTCCTCAACAAGGAACTTCCTCTGGTACGGAAATGTGGCGACCGTGGTAGGACGACAGATAAAGTATGTTAAGGATATATACCCCTACCCGTGGGTAGAACTTATGTTTAAAAGAGAATTTATAGTGCCTAATGATGGACAATGGTCTAAAGGTGGTTAGCATGCATTATGTCCGATCTGAATCCGAGCCGTCATGGGTCATGGGGAAAGGGACGCTGCGTTATCGCAGAAAGAGATAGCGAGGCTATGAATGAAGGACTAGTCATTCAGTCCTTTTTTCATCAAGTACTTTTTTTAATACGTTTTTCTCGGATTCAGATCGGATGCAGTGTGAAACCGACATTGCTCAGAAGCATTCTTTGGAAATGATTTATCTCAATTTATTGAAAGTTATTAAATTGATTTTATTTTTAAAGCGCTTCCTACACTGCGAAAATAAGATTTTTGAAGAAAAAAAGAGCTTTCCTAAATTCGATCTGCACTCTACAGAATTTGAACCTACAACCCTTACAAATCCGTTGTAATGCATCTTTCCGCTTGCGCCATAGGTGCCTATCTCATAGAGATAAAAAACTCTGTCGGGTGCCGAATTGAGGAATTTTTTTTTTAAACCAAGTGATTAAATGTCAAAAATGTAATAAAATATTATTTCGCTTAGGACTTTCTAAATTACCTAAGTAAGCGAATCGGCGCAGATTGAGGCGGTTTATCGCTGACAATTGGCGCAAAGAATGTTCTCTATACACAAATGCCTTTAAGCTTTAATGTACCCTATTGGTATGATTTTTTATTAAGATGTTAATATTATTTTTAGTTTTTGTTCGTAATATTTAATATACAAGACAAGTTTTTTATATATTTGTTTTATTCATAATTTCACACAATACGTATTAATTAACACACAACAAACATTACACACACAGTCTTTCTTTACTGAAAAGCTTTATGAAAGCTAAATTAAAATTAAGAATATGCTTTCCGGAACAAGTCACGCAATCACAATTTAAAATTATCAATTATTATCTTATCATTGATATTTCCACTATAAATATTATCTAAAAACGGGACATTTACTATGTTTTTTAATTGATATTGGTTATTAATAGTATATATTTTAATGAAATTAAAAACAGGGCAAGTAAATAAATTATCCTGTTAACCAATAATATTTGCAGTGGAATGTATCTGCATGTATTTGTGGCAGGCACTGCAAAAATATACCTAACAATAACATAAGCAGCACTATATTAAAAGACCCTACTTGATCCCACTATAGCGTTCATTTAAAATCATTTTTGTCTTTGTCATTTTGGACGGATTCGTTTTCTATTGAGTTTATTTATAATAATAATATAATAACATTAAATATCGCGTGGGACAGGTAGACAAATAAATATATTAAAGAAATAATGCTCAAATACGACCAACCTCACTTTCCTACAGTGGCGCCATCTTCATGAAATTGATAAACACATTGGCAACACAGGCCTACACCTCCTTTTCTAATGAAAGGACTAGCTGCGCCTCGCGGTTTCACCCGCGTAAGTTCCGATGCAGAGGCAATATCGGGATAAAGAGCATACGTCTTAATCCAATGCTCCAGCTATCTGCATACAAAGTTTCAACGCAATCGGTTCAGTATTTTTTGCGTGAAGGAGTAACAAACATACGTCCACATAATTTTTACAAATGATGTAGGTACCTATTCAACAAAATTATACACATGGACAGTGAAATCTTAGAAAAAGGGTCCCGTTTTACTCTTTACCCAGGAAAACCTAAGGGAAGACAAACAGTTATGAACATCATTTCAGTCCTATTTTGACACCCTATAAATAATGCAAAGCGATTTTGAAATATCTGAATGTGGTCAACTTTTGATGGTGACCGTACGGAACTCTAAAAAGAAGAAGATGGAGGTAGTCTACTTGTGTTGCTTGAGGAAGTCTTTCCTCTGCTGCTGCAGCTTCTGTTCCGCCAGCGCCAGCTTCTCCTGCTGCTTGGCGGCCTCGCGCGTCAACGCCGATATTGCCGAGTCCTTGCGGGCTACTGCCACCTTCACTCTGCACACACATACAACGATGGATTATTTAGGGGGACGGGTCGGGGCTTCTTTCACTGTTCTCTTGTCGAACTGATCCCTGACGGTTGCCCTCCGGGGTGGCCTGACGGTACAGCGAACCCCTCTGTTTATACCCTTGCTGGTCATAGCTGGGGACGCTATAACATTTATGCGTAGGTATTAGAAAACAGGGTTTGCGTTGTTCTCTTGTCGGACCCACCCCCCGCTTGCACAGTCCCGAGGCAAGTGGGTTCGGAGGGATAACCACGGGTCTGCCCCTTTCGATCAGGGTACCGCGGGGTTGGGCTAGCCCTGCAGCCTTAACGGTCGCATGTATCGGTGGCTTAGTAGGGAAATGTCCCCCAACTGAGAGGTCGCAGAGGATGGCAGATTTGTCAACTCCGGTATGCGTCCTCATACGCGACGAGCGCTTTCACGTCGTTTCGACGAGTGCGCGAGGCTCAGGAGTAGCCTTACGCAGCGTACTACGTGGGCGATCAGATGCTAACGCAAAGCGGCACAGTCGAGAGTCGCGCCGCATCGCACTTTACGTGCATTTGGTCACGTAGGACACTTCAATAGCTATCGACTGTTCCTTGTTTCCGCGCCGCACCGCGCCGATTCGCGTTCGCATCGCGTTCGCATCCGATCGCCCATGTAGTACGCTGTGTTAGTGGTGCCTCTCGGGGCGCCGCATCTCCGGCTGTACTGTGCCATAAAGCGTAGGGTTCTAGCTGGGAATGACCGGTCCTTACCAGGATTTGTAGGTTCAAAGGTTTCGTCTATCTATGTATGTAGTATACAAACTTGGCATATAGCTGGTGCATCTGCTCCTCGTGCGTCTTCCTGAGCCCCTCCACCTCCAGGTGTACGACGTCCAACTTCTGTCTCCAGGATGCCTCGCAGCGAGCCTTCGTCTATCTATGTATGTAGTATACAAACTTGGCATATAGCTGGTGCATCTGCTCCTCGTGCATCTTCCTGAGCCCCTCCACCTCCAGGTGTACGACGTCCAACTTCTGTCTCCAGGATGCCTCGCAGCGAGCCTTCGTCTATCTATGTATGTAGTATACAGACTTGGCATATAGCTGGTGCATCTGCTCCTCGTGCGTCTTCCTGAGCCCCTCCACCTCCAGGTGTACGACGTCCAACTTCTGTCTCCAGGATGCCTCGCAGCGAGCCTTCGTCTATCTATGTATGTAGTATACAAACTTGGCATATAGCTGGTGCATCTGCTCCTCGTGCGTCTTCCTGAGCCCCTCCACCTCCAGGTGTACGACGTCCAACTTCTGTCTGCAGGATGCCTCGCAGCGAGCCTTCGTCTATCTATGTATGTAGTATACAAACTTGGCATATAGCTGGTGCATCTGCTCCTCGTGCGTCTTCCTGAGCCCCTCCACCTCCAGGTGTACGACGTCCAACTTCTGTCTGCAGGATGCCTCGCAGCGAGCCTTTGTCTCCGCTACTGCTCCTTCTACTTCCAAGTTTTTCTATGAAAATATACATTTATTGTGGCGCCATATAGCTTGCAGCTGCAACTTACAGCTTATACCGGCAGTGGAGTCTTAGTAAATGGGTCCCGTTATTACCCAATGGGTACAGAACCTTAAAAAGTGGGGTTAAATAATCCAAAAAGGGATCGTTTTAGACGTGTAGGTGAATCATTTAAAAAAATTGAGCTAACGTTGGGTTAAGTTACTCTCGCCGATATCTACGCAAGAACGAAAGAGACAGATAGAGAGGTGAGGTACGAAATTCTTCGTAGAAAGCGAGCGAAGTACCTATACGTAAAAATATTTAGTTAAACTACCAACCTCAGTGAGCACCCTATTTCTTGTCTCCAGCTGGTTAGCCATTACTTCTAACTCGGCACCTGTAAAGATAAACACCTGCATTTGTTCATTGTATTTATATGGTAGTTATGAGTATATTTTGAGTTTTCTTTGATTGAGGAGGAACACTAACTTTTTATCCCGGCAGAGAGCGTTAGTCGAATGATCTTAGGTTTGAATTAAGAACTGTCAAACAGGTGTTTTTTACAACTCTCGGCGCCAAATTGGCCATATCAGTCTCAGACCGAAAGAAAAAAAAAACTCGGCGTTTCCATCAACAAAAAAAAAAAGATCATCGGATGCCAGCGCCATCTGCTCACAGATTTGCGTGTGCCACCCCATTATTTACGAGAATCGCGCCGCAATACTTACACCTGTCTTCCGTTTGCCGGACTCTGGCTTGTGCCTCCTGGTACCTCCTCAAGGTAGCTCGCTCAGTTTCCGCCAGCTCCTTCAGTTCCGCCTCGTATTGCTCCTTATTTCTCCTGCCGATGTTCCAAAGTAGTAATTAGTTTGCCGGTTAGTATACACAGACTTATGTTATTGGTTCAACACCAAAGGGTTGTGTGGTCTTAAAGAAATCTTACAGTCCTACACTCTGGCACATCTTCTTGAAGACAAAAATATGAAAAACGAAGAACAAAAGCGTCACATCGTAGTCTTTACTTAAAAAATGAAGTAGGTATAGATAATTTTTAAAACTACAAAAACCTTAACGCCCCAAGGATTTATCTAATCAGCCAAGTAAGCTAATTATTTACGTTAAGCTGGGTATCCATTTGAGGCAGCCTCGGGCCAAGCGGCTGTCTCGACCCGAGGCAGATCTAGTGGAGACCGTGCCGCGAGTCGAGGCTTGCCGCGACTTGAACTAAACGCGGAGCCAAATCGTGTCGGTAAATGGCCATGCTCAAAGACGCCTCAGTGTGAGCCGTGCGTTGAGTGGAGACGCTTGCACGAGTGCTCGTTATCGTGGCTCGGGTTGAGGCTTGCCGCTCGATACGATATTATGTGAGCTCAAGTGGATATGCATGTACTTTCCGCAGCCCGCGGCACGCTCAGGATGAGGCAGCCGTCACGCTGCCGCGTCACGAGGCTGCGCAAGTGGATACCCAGCTTTACACTGACGAAAACAATCTATGTGGAGGTCTGATACTATCCTTGGTTCACCTATTCCAATACCTCAAAACTTGCGAACCAGGTTCGTTAGTCTCCCTAGACATGGACCATGGAAAGAGACGGGTAAAAGTATTCTATGCCGGAGTTACAAGGTTACGAAAACTTGGTAATTGTAGGCCTTAATGGAAGCTACTGCTGCAATTGCACAAAGCTGGACCGCATAAGTGTGGAATTTTAATAATAATAATAATTAAGCCTTTATTTTCCCCCGTATTACATTTTACATAATAAAGTAGATACATAAATAAAGTCAATTGTTAACCTAATCAATTTATAGAATTAAATATAATTCATTAAGTATAATATTTATTTTTCATTTATATATATTATTCGTCTTATGTATTCATTAAGATTAATTAGTTTTAATTAAGCGTTATTTTATTTAAGTTAATATAATATTCATAAATTATTTTATTTTATTAGGTGTCTAGTTAAATTTTTGTATATATTTTGTGAAATTTTTAAGCGTGCATTTTATTTTTGAGTTATTATTTATTTTTATATTAGATACCTATTTAATTTCTAGTAAGTATAGTTACTTTTTATTTATTTTGTTTGTGGCGGTGCCCAATGTCGGGCAAAGGACTCCTCCATCCGTTTCCAGTGTTCTCTATTCTTAGCAAGTCGTGTCCAGGTAGCACCAGTTAGCGCCATGATGTCGTCACGCCAGCGTCGCCGGGGTCGGCCTCGGGGTCTTGTCGCATCTCGCGGGTACCAATATAGGATCCTCTCGCTCCATCTGTTGTCTTCTACCCGGGCGACGTGGCCGGCCCATCTCCATTTCAGTTTACAGGCTTGTTCAGCTGCGTCTAAAACCTTGGTCTTGTTTCGCACATATGTGTTTCTTTTTCGGTCTTTTAGTTTTAGGCCTAACATACTTCTCTCGGCTGATCTTTGGAACACCTGTATCTTCTTTACTATTTCTTTGGTGAGTGCCCAGCTTTGACATCCATACAAAAGTGTCGGGAGAACTATAATGTCCATCGCCTTCTTTTTTAGCGCTATGGGAATCTTGGATTTAAAAATATCTTTTAGAGACCAGTATTTGTTCCAGGCCATTTTTATTCATCTCTCTACTTCTCTCAGTGTTTGGTTTTCAAAAGTAATTCTTTGTCCAAGGTAAATATACTCATTTACATATGTAATTTCATGTGATTGTGAATTAATTGGTATTTGTTGGCCGTAAGTCATAGCGAATGTTTTACTGGTGTTCATGTGTAGACCACACTTCCGACTCTCTTTATCTAGCGTGTCAAGCATGAACTCTAAGTCATTGTGATTTTCAGATAGTAAAACTATGTCGTCGGTAAACCTTAGATTATTCAGGTATTCCCCATTGATGTTTATTCCAATGTGTTGCCAGTTTAGTTGTTTGTTCCAGGAGAGCAGAAAATAAATTCGGTGAGATTGGGTCTCCTTGTTTTACCCCGTGTGGAATTTTGCACAGTGGGAATTACTCGCGCTTCTTATACCGCGTTGATAGATCAATCAGTCAGTCACTCAGGACAAAGCATTTTATTAATATAGATATCTATATTTTATTTTATTAATTTATTAATGTATATATCTATTTATATTAATAAAATGCTTTGTCCTGAGTGACTGACTGATTGATCTATCAACGCACAGTATAAACCGCTGATAGTAGAGAGCTGAAATATGGAAAGTGCAATGTGTTCTTTATATGATGTGGGGATCTGATAAGAAAGGGTTTTTCGGCATTCCCACGGGATCGAGACTTACGCGGGTAAAACCGCGGGACAAAGCTAATCTATACTAATATTATTGACCAGAAAATCCTATCAATGAAATAAGCGCGTTTTCTCGCAATTATAGTGCATGAATGGATAGTTAAAGTCCTGGAAAAACACATAGGCTTATTTTTACTACGAGATCGGGACTTACCTAAGTGCATCTTGCAATTCTTTCCTGCCATGTTGAGCTTCAAGGTCCATGCTTTCAATGGCTTTCTCAATCTCTCTGTCTCGCTCCTGCTTGTGCTGTGCTGTTATCTCCGTCACTTTCTTTTTGAATACTACTTGCTGTTCCGCCTCGTGGTCTCGTTTGAATTGTTCGAATTGAGCTTCGAGTTCTATTTGCTTCTTATGGAGTAGCTCCTGACGAAAAGAGATTTTTAGTGTTCCGTACCCAAAGGGTAAAAATGGGACCCCATTATTGAGACTTCGCTGTCTGTCCGTCTGTCCCCAGGCTCATGAACCGTAATAGCTAGACGGTTGAAATTTTTACCGATAATATATTTCCGTTGCCGCTATAACAATAAATTCCAGAAGAATACTAGAAGGATAGAAATAATACCAGAAGAAGTAATAATGCTTAAAAATAAATATTTGTTTCTGGTTAATCAAATATTTATTTCGAAGCATAAATACTTGCTCCCGACGGGAATTGAACCCGCAACCTTCTGCATTGCAGTCGTATTGAACGATTGTTTTAATTGATGTTGAACAAACCTCTATGTTTTGTCTCTCTTTAGCCATTTCTTGGGCCATCTGTGCTTTCTTTTCTTCCATTTGTAACTCTTGCTCTTGACGCCATTTCTCTGTAATTTACCAAAAAACATACTCAGATTTTACTCATACTAGCTCTCTAGCTCTTATAGTGGAAGTTGCAGTCTGGGTCCGGACTCGTTCGGCTATCGGCTGAGCGTGCTACACCTGAGACATCTAGATTCGACAAGCATTTTGAAGATATAGACTAGCTGTTTCACCCGCATAAATACCGATCCCTAGAGAATTTCAAAAAAAAATCCCTTTCATTTTGGATGCCTACAACATAAAGAACACATTCACGAAATTGCAGCTTTCTACTATCAGTCAATCAGTCACAGGACAAAGCATCTCACATACATGTACTTTTCATAGTAGCAGTGACTGACTGCCTTGCGTCTCCACTTGAGCTCACATAATATCGTATCGAGCGGCAAGCCTCAACCCGAGCCACGATACCGAGCACACGTGCAAGCGTCTCCACTCAACGCACGGCTCACACTGAGGCGTCTTTGAGCGTGGCCATTTACAGACAGGATTTGGCTCCGCGTTTGGTTCAAGACGTGGCAAGCCTCGACTCGCGGCACGGTATCCATTAGATCTGCCTCGAGTCGAGACAGCCGCTTAGCCCGAGGCTGCCTCAAATGGATACCCAGCTTAATATTAGTGGGAAGTGTAATTACCCAAGGCCTCCTTCTGAGCGTGTTCTTTCTGTGCGAGCGCTGCGGCGGCGCGCTCATTTTCCGCACGCATCTCCGCGACAAGTCGCGTGCGCTGCTCTTGGTATGTCACCTCTAACTCTAGCATCTGTTTCTCTAACCTATAATGAATAACCATAATTACATTCTGTAAACAATACACAACGCCATCTAGCCCCATGGTACATTAGCTGTGCTCTCGTGGTGACAGCCATCTTCTCACCCATTTCCTACAACATTTTTTGTTTTTCATCCAAAGGTTGGAAGAGATCGCTTGAAGCGATAAGGCCGCCCATTGTACCTATATGTATGTTAGTTTTGAGTTTAATTTCTGGCAAAATGGCAAAATATACTTTGTGTTCATTAAGATCATATCTGTATTTTTCTATCTTATTTTTGTAATTTATTTATTTTAAAATAATCTGTTTTTTTTTGTAAGTAAGTACCTAATTTATTTATTTTACTTTTTCTGTTTCTTTTGTAAAAAGTTTTTTTTAATTTATTTTGTTTTTGTCTTGTATTAATCTGGTACAATAAAGCATTAATCTATCTACGTACGTCCGGAATCCTATGCCCGAGGTAATCAATCTCTCACCTGGTGCTACCCATCTGCCTCTCCTTGAGCAAGGCAGCCTCCTTGTCTTCCTGCATGGTCCTGGTGACGGCCTCCAACTCCTGCGCATGTTTGGCCTGCATCTTGCCCACGTGTTCCGCGTGCGCCATCTTAAGGTCCGATATCTCCTTCTGTTGACGTTCCGCCATCTCTCGCAGTTCGCCTTCTAGGCCTTTCACTGTTAACTCCTGGAAATAAATACTTTCTTGGTTTTGTTTCTAAAGCGTCCTAAATGATGGTATATTGAAGTGAACCAATGGAAAAAATTAAAATCTATTATGAAATGAAAATGAACCTTTATCTTTTCTGCTTTCTGTCGTACCCAACGCTGCCTCGCTACCTGAATCAAAATATTATTTATTTATATTTCATAGAAATATTGAAAAAAATATATTTAAAAATTCATTGGCGAAATATTTTTAATGCTAGAACATTAAGACATAAAATTATGAAATATATCTCTACATATTTCTTATGTTTTTATTGGTCAAGGCATTTTTACTAGAAATATTTAAATATTAGTGATTTTAGAATTTTTGGATTTTTGATGATGTATTTCTCCTTGTAAAATATTTCTCGTATATGTATGTAAATATTTCTAGTATATCTCTACATGTTATAAAACAAGGTCCCGCATCTGTCTGTCTTTTGGCCTGTCTCTAAGAAACCGATATACTCAAAAACTACTGAACGGATTTCCATGTGGTTTTTACCAACAGATATCAAATTAATCAAGAGGATAGTAAAGGTAGGTATATAATTTGCCACGGTTTTATGTAAATTGATTTAAATGTAACTGTTTTAACAAACTGGATTCTAATTTCATAAGAGAACCGGGCACCATGAAGTTTAGTTTTTTTCCTCTCCAGTATGTAACGACAACGACCTGCCAGTGCCTTGTAGGGCTACCAGTGTAAAGTTTGTTTTTATGGCGATACGAAGTGTCGCCGGGTCAGCTAGTCAATTATAAATAGCTTGACAAAATAATTATGATAGTGCAATAAATTGTTGTGAAGAAAACAATGAATTGGTGTACAGTGTCAGCTCTTGAGTCATTCCACTAAGTCCTAGCTTACTAGACGTAAGCTTTCCAAGTCTGTCAAGGCAAATCCGTCCGAATCAATCTAATAGTAAAATAATCTTCGCGTAAATGAAGACAGTTCATTGTCAAGGGACAGAAACGAGTGTCCCTTACAATGAAGTGAGGGGGAGAGAGGGAAAGACGAGGGAGTAGTAGGATGGAGAAGATGATGGAAGGGAGATGTACGGATGGGGTGTAATGGAGGGGAGGTGCAAGGATGGGAGAGGTGATGGAAGGGAGGGATAGGCACAGGGGAGATGATGGAAGTGTCGGGCACGGATGTGGAAGATGGTAAAAGGGAAGGGTAAGGATGGCGGAGATAATGTAGGGGAAGGGTAAGGATGGGATAGATGACGGAGGGGATTTAAATGATGGAGGAAAGGATTAGTGATGGGTGAGATGATTGAGGGGAGAGGTAAGAATGGGGGAGATGATGCAGGGGTGAGGGAGGGTTGAGAGTCAAGTCACTCGAGGAGTCAACCCATCACTTATGGCTTATGGTTTGGAACCGAACTAGCGTTTGGGGACACGATCTGTCTAAAACAGATCCCTGACGGTTGCTCCTCGGAGTGGCCTGACGGTACAGCGGGCACATCCATTTATACGCAAGTTGGTCATAGTTTGGGGATGCAATAACATTATATGCACAGATGCATAGTTAAGTCGTCCGGGGGTCCCTGTTTATGGCTTAGGGGACTAGCTCTGCAATGGAGATTGTGTCCTATACCTGTTGTGCTGCTTGCATCTTGTCGTGTTGGTTCCTGAGCTCCAACTTGTATCGTTCCTCCAGCGCCTGCGCACTTCGCTTCCACCGCTCTTCGAGCGAGCGCCGTTCGTCCACTAGTTGCTCTATGCGGTGGTTCAACGTCTTCTTGTCGTTTATCAACTGCAATTATAATTAAAAGTCAAATAGTATTATGCAGATCACCTCTGCCGTACGTCGATATTAGGCCAAAATCACCACACTAAGCAACCGAGCGGCAGAAAATGAAGAAACGTGGTTGATGCTTATTAAAAGAACTGCCCAGATATCATAAATGTAAGTTTTGTGCTGTGCGGTCACAATTGTGGTGTCAAATTCCATATCACAAGCGCAATTGCTTAGTTCGAGAGTTAGGGGTGCTATGCGAATTTTGAGCCCCCATGAGTTTCTTGCGGTTTCTACTAATCGGAGGGCAATCAAACCACAAATTTAGTTTTTAAGACGTATCAATATGATCATATATTTCTATACATGTTCTTAATTAATAAAGGAATGACATTGCAATATCTTGAACAAAACTAAAGAAATTTTAAAGTGTTACCTGATCGATGAAGCTCTGATGCCGTTTGATGGTCTCCTCACACTCCTGCTTCACGCGGCTAATGTTGCGGTTTGAGTGTTTCTCCAAGTTGCTCACTTTACTTATCATCTGAAATATACAGGGTGAACCATTGAAACGGGTCTTCAGGGAAATATCCAAAACTATAAGACAGAGCGAAAAATGCTGAATGTGAAACTGTTCGGGAAATTACTCGAATTTTGATCCATCTTTTTTAAAGGTACCTTTCAAAAAGATGGATCAAAATTCGACCGTCGTTGTTAGAGTACCCACCACCTAGGTAATCTAAAGCTACCCACCTGTTCCTTATGGTTGGTGAGACTCTCCTGCAACAGTGCGATGCAGCATGACCTCTCTTCTAGTTGCAAAGACGCCGTCACCAGCCTCTGAGCTAACTCCGTTTGTGGAAGCTTCAACAATGCTTCTAATCTAGAAGAAAAGTTAGACAGAAGATAATTCTAGCTCCATGATTGGTCTCTCAAAGCTGATATTTGTAGCTTTTAAGAAGAACTAGTGCAAGGTGTTTCTATTTGCAGCGATTTCTCGTCGTGTGACATCGTTTATTACCATCATTATACAGGGTGAACCATTTAAACGGGCCTTCAGGGGGATATCCTAAACTATAAGAGATAGCGAAAAATGCTGAAAGGAGTTGCGTCCCCGATTTTGATAAAAACTAAAATGGCTTTAATAGATTTTTGAAAAATTAATTACCCTAGCCAGGAATTGAACCTTGTCTTTTTGCAAATAAATAAACACCCTTTATTATTGTACCGATCGATAGTGTTGCTGATAGAGATCAAATCCTGGAAACAAACCTTTTGTGGTAAATCGAGAAAATGACAATTTTTAATAAAAATATGAAATAGCCAAGTATTCTGTACAAGTACTTGTTTGTTACCCGTACCTATTACAACGACCTAACTCTATTTGAACGACTGCACTAGCATTTTATCATCATTTCAGATCATGTTCTGATTTCAAAATTTCGCACACAGTTCAAATCATGAGCTTTGATGTTTGATGTAAGCAGTAATGCACAACTGATAGATGTCTTTTTTGGTGAAAATTAATATTTTTATTAAAAATGAGGCATTTGTCTTGATTTACCACACAATGTTTGTTTCCAGGATTTGATATTTATCAGCAACGCTATCGATCAGTACAATAATATAGGATGTTTATTTTTTTTCAAAAAGACAAGGTTCGATTCCTGGCTAGGGTAATTAATTTTTCGAAAATCTATTAATGCCATTTTAGTTTTTGTCAAAATCGGGGACGCAACTCCTTTCAGCATTTTTCTCTATCTCTTATAGTTAAGGATATCCCCCTGAAGGCCCGTTTAAATGGTTCACCCTGTACAGTTGCTCTATAGTCTTAACAATATTTGTGGTCTGGACAAACAACGGTTTGCCCTAGTTTGACCAAATTTTAGGTTTGATCTAACCAACGATGGCGACGTTTAGACTTGATCTGACCAACGTTGTGGTAAAACTAGCTGTAACTTCTCATCTGAGCGATAGTCCCGGTTCCAACCCTCTCATATTATTTGGGGTCGGCACAGGGCTCTGGGACTATAGGTAAGTCATCATTGACCTACTGCAAATAGATTTGGCAATATTTTTACGGCTAGCCACCTGCCTGACATAAAACAAAATAAGGATAGAAAACATAGAATATAATAGATACTTACTTAGGCATCGTTTGTGGAGTAGTATTAGTAACTACAGCCAAAGCATCGCTTGCACTCTGCTCTACTTTTTCTAAAAACTGGAATATTTCCCTGCAACAATAATTATTATTTAGGATTTTCCTAAGGCGTTTCTTCGTTCTTGGCTTCAGCCGAGGATTATTACCAGCCGTAATAAGTTACGATACGTAGACCAGTGCAGCCAGCCACTAAGGAAGACGGGTTGGATCTTGTTCCACTGCCTTTTTCCTATCTTCTAGATGAGCGTGCTACAACTTAGACAATATCAGATAGTGGTCAAACACTCACTAATTGCTTATAAAAGAAAATTGGTTCTTCAATGTAGGTATATTTTACAGGATGGAACTCACATAAAGTTGTCCTTGGGAGACTCATTCCTTTCATCCTTAGATTGCTCAGTTTGTAGCTCTTCTATTGTAGTGACTGCAGTCACAGGATTATCACCGTAACTCTCTATCTCTTTTAGCATAGAATAAATGTCCAGTACAGTCGAATTTGTGTTTAATTCCTTTGGCTTTTCAGTCTCTTTTTCAATGGGAGGTCGAGGAGACTGGGATTGTTTAGCATCAACTGCTATGTTGTCACCAGCATTTGTGTCCATGTTTGGCTGATGTGACGCAGTTTCCACGATGGTTGGTTGTATCTCTACAACCCTCGGAGATGGTGCTGCCAAAGACATCCAGGAATCAACGTCTTTATCGTTATGAACGCTTTCAATTCTTGAACTGAGAGTTGCGTGCTCAGAAAACACACTCTTCGGGGTTGGATTCCTTATAACTTGGTTGTCAATAACCGTATTCTTAACTGTTTGCTTAGCTTTGTTATTCCAATCTTGTTTGTATCTTGATGGTACATTCTCATATTTAGCAGTATTATTCACCTTTTTATCGAATTTCTGCAAGTTTTTCGGAAAGTATTCTTTCAAGTCCCCTTCTTTGACTTTCAAATAATTCTGTATCAGTTCTTTAGTTGAAATCTTAGATATATCACGCCTCTGTTTTATGTCGTAAGATGTTTTGTTATTTATATTAGATTCAGTTTTTGTGCTCTCTGGTGTGCTTCGCTCGTTTTCTTCAGGTAGTTCGTTATTGAAATTAGCTGAATTATCTTCAAACATTTTATCAATGTTGAGTGGAGTCGGCGATATAGCATCCATTTTGATATCTTTTATGGTAAGCTGGTGTAGACTGTTAATAGCTTCTAATTCCTTTTTATAATCTTCAATGACTTTAGAAGTGTAAGCTTTGGTAGAGCTGTTAATAAGGTACGAAGGATAATCGATTCTTGCGTCGTTTTTATCTGTTTCATCTCTTTCAACCACTTCGCTGGTGCTCGGGTAATCTGCAATAGCTCTTGTCGGCGAGTTGTTTGGTGGTAAAGCAATGTGGCCTTCTTTTTTCAAGAAGAAGTCTTTGTACAATAGTCTACTGTGGTTCAATGGTTCAGCCCATTGGTCTTTCATGTCTAATGGAAACTTCTGGTATCCATTACTGCTGGTCGATGCGCTATCCAAGCTTTTCGGTTGGTCTTCTAAATTGTTATGGGATACAGATTTTTGAATCATCGAACTTGTAGGGAGAGAGTAGTTATGTTTGTATGGTCGATCGTCGTTCGGGCCTCCGCTATCTGTGTAGCCGGAGTCTTTGGAAGAAGCGTCATTGTGAATCATAGTGCTGGACATTGTACTCTTATATGTATCTATAGTGGTCGTTCGAAAATCGTCGTAAAAACTTGTGTAAGTTCTTGGCTCGCACATAAAATTATGAGACATTTTTGCGATTTCCTCTTTTTTATCAACAACGAAAGTATCTCTACCTGTTAAGGTTCTAGGGTCCCCATCTTTGGAGTTTTTATCTTCTAGAGAGTGTTCTGGAGTAAGGCTGTTGTGTGACGGCATGCTTTCAAGATCTTGCGTCGACTCCTCTTCCACCAAAGAGAGTTGTTGTTTTGTGACTGTTAGTCTTTGGGTGTATTTATCGATAGCTTGTTCTACTTCAGAATGGATGTTTGTTCCAAAAGATACTCTCCCTAGTAGCGACTCTTCGGTTTCCTTTCTATCACTATCAAGCGGTATGAAGTAAGATTCGTAAGGCCGAGTTTTCAAAGTAGGAGAAAAGCTTCTTTCATTAAACATGTTTTTATTTCTTGTCGGTGAAGGAGTTCTTTGTCTCTCGGTGATCTTTACTTCCATACCATATTCATTATGAGTATCTTCGTTAGCAACCGGCTCCATTGATTTTCGTCCTTTCTTTGCAATATTTTTGTATTTTAGATAGTTTTTGTTAGTGTTTTTGGGCTTGGAGCCGGATTGTGCCTTTGCCTTGATCTTGGTTCCTAAACTAATGAAGGTATCTTCAGAGCCATAGTCGGAGGCGTTGCTCCAAATATCTTTCTTGTTTGATTGGTTTTCTGGTGATTGTCTGTCACCGAGTAGTTCTGTTGTTGGAGCTAGTACTTTTACAGTGAGGGGTGAATCTGAAATTAGAAGTATAATCTGTGACAAAGTTCATAGAAGTTGCCTGTTTTAGGGTATGTGATGGTAACGTAACGAGGAAGAGCAAAAGACTATTGATATGTGAATGCTCACTTACAGACAGAGAGCTTGTCTGTCTGTAAGTGAGCATTAGCCTTAGCCTATGTTCTCTCTCTCTCTCTCATTAGGTCTGACCGATGACCGTGCAAGTACTTAGACTTACAATGGTATAAATATAACATAGTTTTATAAATTTCTCACTATTGTATGAGTCCAATAGCTCTGCACTAAAAGTTTTCAATAAACTTTTTGTTGTGGGAGATCGCTCCTTTGCATCTGCTGAGAATGGCCTCTTATACCTTTCTTGGTTGTCCTAAAAAAAATAATATTTAGGGGTTCATTTTAGAAAATAGAATCATTATTTGCTAGGTACCTCTAAGCAAAGAGCCTGATTCGGCTAATTTCGTTTTAGTTAAGGAGTAATATGATGTTTTCCTATAGGTAGGTACCTAGTTAAAATTAATAGATTGTAATTAATTTCGAATATATTTTTTTGCTGACTGTTTACTTCATAATTTAGAAACATCAGAGAAAACTTTATTATAGAGCTACAATTAGGTCTTTCAAAAGAGGTTAGTTTCTAATGGAAGTTTGAGATAGAATAACTACCTACCTACCTATTTTATGTATTAGGTAGGAATATTATACGAAATAAATGATGATACAAAAGAGATTATAACAACTGCACGTAGGTTTCAATAAATTAAACATAAGGTCAGTGAGTTCATAATAAATTATACCGGTGTGAAACAGGAGTTCTGCAGCGCAGATCGAGGCCGGTTTCTTATGTTTTTTCTGTCGTCCTTCTTCTTATTTCTGTAAGAAAGATTCACAGGCGAGCCGAGGAGCCTCAGGTTATTGTTTTCTTTAGACATTTCACATACATTCCAGCTAGATAAAAGATAAAAACTTCTATCAGAAAACTAGAATCACGAATGACATTTTGTTTGTTTGTTGTCAAGGATTACGTTGCTAGGCAACGGTGATTAGTCGAATAACTTACTTTAAAAAATATATTTTATAGATAGCTATTATGGTTTTTTTTTGGTTTTAGTAAATATTATTATCTGATTTTTTATATAATTTTTATTAAAAAATCTTTTCATACGTTGGCCGAAAAGAATCTAGTTCTCAAAAAAGCCTCTCTTTTTACCGGAACTGTTGAAAGGAGATTTATAGGTTTGGTGTTGTCATTGGTTTATTTTTCTACCATTGTGGTAATTTCCGAAATATGGTCGGATTTCCGTAATAAAGTAGCACGAACAAAACGCTAAAAGTTATTACGCTTCTTACGTCACCGATAAAAATACACAGGCAGTTCATGTATCAGTAGGAAAACTCGCGCGAGCTTCGTGTTTCGACGAACTTCTCATCAGTCCTTGAGTGTATTTCTATCCGCATTTGGTCTGCAGTTATTATTATTGTGCGTATTGAAAAACTGTGTTAAGTAAGAAAGGAGTGCCTGCGTTTTCAGTGTTAACTCATTTTATTTATTTGGAGAACAAGTAAATAAAACTTCAAAATGTTCAGTGGTATTGCGGGTGAGTTATTTATTTTTTATTGCTCTAATTTAGCGATCCACAATTTGTATTGTGTATAAAATTTTATTGTGTATTTAACATATACCGTACCTACGTAGTAAGTATATAAAATTATGTTATGATGACTATTGATGACAGAGTTTTTTTTTAAATAATATTAGGTATCGAGATAAATAGTAAAACCGCACTATATTGATCATTGTATTACATATTTAGACTGCCTAAAATTATGTACTTAGCTTTCTGCATGTTTCTAAAAACCTAGTGAAGTACCTATTGCAATTTATACACACACGTAAGTACACACCTATTGTAGTTTAATTATTACATTACACTGTAAGTATAACGTACCTCTGTTTAAAGTTGTGTTATTTGTAATTAAATTAATTATAGTCATTTCTATTGAATGCGTCATTTATCCCCTATAAACACATTAAAAAAAGGGACCAACATGAAGCCAAGAAAGAAGAACCTACCATTAAATAATTAGAAAAACAAAAAATAACTTAGAAATGAAAGTAGGTTCCACTTTGATGGTTCATTCATACCTATCAACGTTTAATTATACATTATCTTCTCTAATTAATTACAAAAATAACTAAGTTTCACGTGTTTTGTTCCGATATGTAGGTACCATATCATTACGGTATCACTCAAGACGTGACCCTCGCCTCTAGAGTTCCATTCAAACATCATTAAACAAAGGTTATTCGATGATTCATTTATATAATATGTAGGTATTACGTACTGGACTAATTGATTCATACTTAACATGTTCACTGGGAAAAAATATCAAGTATCAAAAACGGTTTGTCGTTTATAATAATTTAGAACATTTTTTGCAGATACTTTTATTCATGCGGTAGAAACCTTAGGGTTTCGTATCCGTTTCCGATAAAAAAACTGGGCGGGTTAAATAGCAATTTCGTGTCAAGGGAATGTATTCGTTCGATCGATACCTTACTCTTGTAGATGTACAGCATCTACCTACATTAAATATTTCTACCAAGTTGACCAATACAAATCAACTAATATCCGTTATACCTAATCTACCTAGGTACCGTTAGGTTAATCTATTAATAAATAGATATACCTATCTAACACAGTTACCATAGAAAATACTAAAAGACGCCAAACCAGATTCGGTTTTGCGTCTCAATTTGTGCAACTACGCATTTTCTATGTCGTAAAGTTAGTGAGTTTGGTTCGGCGCGCCCAACCCAGCACCATTCAATTTACAAAGTTGTCTTAAATTCTTAAATCATTTAGCACAGATCTCGTCACGTGTGTTTACCAATTCCAAATACGTACCTAACCTATGTAACATATAGAAATACTTTACTTAAGGACGCTTATTTTTTATCAAACTCATTGATGTAATTTATGTGGGTAGCCAATATTTTGAGGGAGGGAGGGAAGGGGCTAGTGGGAGTGGTAGGGGTTGTACAAGACCCATAATACCTTTCCTACACCCAATACCCTACCTATTTATTTTGGGTGCTTTTAAAAAAAAGAACCTCGCGAAGGTTTAACATTACAATTTAAAGTACTCATTAACAATTTAAAGGCAAGCCAGCAGTTTTAGCATACGACCACTAGTTTTTTTTTATTGATCGCCAAATAATTTTGTCGTTTCGGGTTCGAGTCAAATGGCTTTTGAAAGTCACTCTATAGCTTTTGAAGTGTTAGCGATTTCATACAAAATTAACATGCATTTTTAAACAGTTTTTGAAAAAAAAAATGAATTAGACTCTACCATGTTTTAACTGATGTCTATCTACTGTTAGGGGGAAATAATAAGTACAGACCTACTCTTTCTCTATACAAACGTAGTCGACTGTTTCCTTCCTAAATAAACATACCTATACCTACATCTGCCATGCATGACCATTATTGACCATGCCACTTTGTTTTTGGTCTACGATCAATGAGTACCTAGGTAATAAAAACCTACGTAGGTATAAAATGAGAGATCAGATCAATATTACTCCGCAATGCAGACATACAGGTAAAGCGTAATAAAGACTGCTCCAGACAGTGCCAGATCACCCCTTTGTTTATTGTGTTTAGGGAATCACGTCTAAGTAGCACAATAAACTGCAGCGAAAAATATAAATGAATAATTTACAAGATACCACTTATAAAATCATCCAGAGCCAGATACCTACTACCTATCTTTCAAAGTAGGTGTACCACCTACCTACTCCTCTAAGCGTGGACTAGAGAAAATATGAAGGAAGTGAGAGAGGGCACCGTGTCACGAAGTCACGGGAGTACAGACCCATTTGGACAGCATCCAGGTGGAATCGGCCAAGAGTTCGATATCGCGGGAGTCAATGGCCGCCCCGGGGAGTGCACTTGTTGGAATTGATCTTTCAGTGTTTGCTCATACCATTTAATTTTAGTTATTTTTTACCCGTGTACAAACAAAGACAAAAGACCAAAGATATTCAGAACTTAGCCAGGCTCGCGCTTTCCTGTGCTAGTAGGTATTACTTCTACATTTTTTGGCTTTCGTATTATTTCCTGTTTGTAATCACCTACCTAGGTAATAACATTTTTAACAGCATCATCATCCGAGCGATGTTCCCGGTTGCATCCCTCTCGAGAGCCCGGGGTCTGATATCCTACTTTTACGTCTCCACTTCACACGATCTTCGGCAACCCGCGTAGTGAGGCCATTTACATTTTTAACAGCACTGCGTCAATCTAGGGTAGGTACTAAAACTAGACTAGTGAACTTACCTAGGTACTCTTCTTTAATATTCTGTTCTAAGTCGATAAACTACTACGACGATTACTTAAAATGCAATTGTGAAAAAATTTCCATCCATTTCAGACAGAATTTGGCCGAAAGGCCGCTAAAATATCTAATCTATGATTCATGCATGCATTCAGACCTTCACCTATGCCGTGAGGCCTGATGACGGCGAATCAGGCCTCAGTCTGAATTACAGTCGGGTGACTGCAATTCAGAAGGTTGGGTTCGATTCCCGCTGGGTACAAGTGTATAATTTTATGTAGGTATATTTACAATAGAAAATTCCCCATGAAATCTATGGTGTGTCCATAACATAAAAGTGAAACACATTTGGCGCGTAGTACACGCGCACCGGCAAGGCTGCCGGCGCTAAAGTCAAGGACACAACAATAACTCCATGATTCATCTAAACTATACTAATTGCCCAGAATGTGTGTTTCATTGCCAGATTATTTTTGATTGCGAATGCATACGACTGTAATTATTGTAGGTACACGTAGTACATTAGGTCACATTCCATGACAAGCGACAATAGGTTCGTTGATTTTATCGTACGTATAATATAATGTCTATTCGTGGACGTTCTGTAGGGCACTAACGCTCTGTAAATAAAATGGATTGAATAGAAAATAGTTTCTCTTTAACAAACCAATAGTCTTTATGAGCATGCCAAATATTTTGTCGTAGAAGAAGATGTGAAGTTTTGACAAAAATTTCTCGTGTCGTATGCTACCACTGCTGGGCCCACATCCTAAATTGAAACGTCTCAGCAATTCTCAGCTTTGTCTTTTCGAGTAGGTAGGTTTAATAGGTGTCGGTACTAATTTTGCAAAATTTCGCTAAAACTTTAAAAGCTGATTTATTTCTTGCAAAATTACCTTATCGCTTGTAGCGCAGATGTGTGCAACGTTCTATTTCCGAGCTACTTGTGTTTCTTTCCAACAATACCTTACCTTCCTTGACTTCTGCAAATAAAGAAAATCAATCAATCTAATAATTTATGCAAAACTTCAGTACCTACAGAAAACACTTACTTAACATTCCTAGACACCTTCAGACAGTTGCATTCACCTACAAAATTAATATGGACCAAGTGCAGAGCAATGACTCAATAACACCTGCTTTACAGTACATCTAGGTATCTAGACATAAACACAACCTAGATTTCCTAGACATTAAATTTTACCGTCTAACCGAACTTACGAATGGCAAACAAAGAGTAAACAGTGAGCATTACCGATGACATCATCACATCACTAGCGAGGCCGACTGGTGTCTACTATTCCGACGTAATTATTCATCTCCCTCGTACACGCAGAGAAACCCTACGGACAAGAGAGACGGCAACAGTATCGAATAGCTGCTTAAGGATTCCTGTAAGAATTCAGGGTGCTAAAGTGTATGTTTTGATAGGTGTGAGATATTTGACCTTGCCAAGGGCACATTCCGAGCGCAAATAGAATTCAGTGAAGCATGCATTGATCTCAACCTTAACAGTACCTAGATTATGATTAGGCTTCAGAAGACAGTTGAAACCAGAAAGTATCGGAACTTTACGTAACCTCAAATTCAATGATACTTTTGACTTTTCAAGCGTCATTCATCGACTGTATCTTAGCACCCGCAGCGATTGTTAGGTACTTCAATTTTAGGATTCTAGACGTAGGTTCACTAATTTCACTATTGTTATTATTGTTATGCAATACAGCGCTGACAATATTGTCAGCCCTGCAGCGGCTTTGAATATGTCAGAGACACCTCTAGTGAGTAGATACCTACTAGTAGATACTAAATAATATCTCAATAATAGAAGACTGGTCTCTATTAGAGACTAGAAGGAGAAAGGTGGCCTGATAGTGATCCATTTCAAACTCTTCCCTGATTCACGAGTTCCAAAGTCAAACTGTTCGGGTAATTACTCACACACATTTAAAAAAGATGGATCAAAACTCCCAACGTCGTTGTTAGAATGCCCACCATCTAGGTAATCTAAGATCTCAATGTTCGTAACATATTTTCCGAACCTCTACGTAGGTACCTACTTTGTTGACCTGCTTATCTAACACTGGTGAAGTGATGAAGGTAGGTATAATTAAATTAATTAATGAACTTGGTAAGTACTTAGGTAGGGTAATTTCGCCTGTTCGCGTCCATCACCCTATTCGCGTCCATTTTTCGGACCTCCCTACAAAAATTCTCGAAAATAGGTATATTAACACACTAAATCACCGAAAAGTCGTTCCCGCCAATACCTCATCATATAAGAGGCACACACAAATAGACAAAAGTTCTGTGTGCCCAATCAATCATGTGTAGCAAAAATAGTTAGTATCCGTTCTTCAACAAAAAAGCGCGGATGCACGAAATGTCGGCAAAAAAATTGTGTGCAGATTCGCGTTCGACGGTAAGCATTTTATTGTTTTATGCGTATTTTAGAATTCACAGCTGTTTCTAGACATAAAGCATGAAAAAAGGAGTAATATTAATTATGTATTTTCTTGTTTTTTATAAAGTTAACAGTTAAAATAAGGTGGACGCGAATTACTATACCGAATTTATAAAACTTCCACTTTGCGACCACAATGGACGCGAACTCGTCTATTTATGATTTAGTTAGTGTTTATTTTTATGTGATTAAATTCTGAAAGGGAATTTGTTTTTATTTTTTATTTATGTATTAATATCATACAATTGTAATGAGCAATTTGCGTCCACAATATGATTGCAGAAAAAGATACAAATACCGTTTATCACATGTGGACGCAAACTATACCTACAGGGAAATAGTATTGTACCAAATTGCGTCCATTATATTTTTAAATATTTTTTTTTACTTATTTGTAAAAATAATTTAATAATAAATAAATCAGAATAATATTTCGTTTTTTAAGTAGTTTTGATTTAAGTTCTATCAATGTTGAGATAAATAAATAGGTTGATACCCTGGCTCCGTCCCATCTGCGAGCCTCTTGTGCGCAGGCTGGTTCCGCTGCCGCTGGTGCGGAATCGTTAAAAGCTCGCAAATATCAAGACATCCCGGGTTGTTACATTTTCATGCCTTTGGCCTTTGAGACAATTGGGTCGTGGGGTCCCTGTTCAAAGGTATTTTTCAGGGATCTCTCGGCTCGTCTTTGCGAGGCCTCTGGGGACCCCAGGGCCGGTGGTTTCCTCTCTCAGCGGGTCAGTTTGGCGATTCAGAGGGGTAACGCCGCGAGCTTGCTTGGGACTTTGGGTCAGGATGCTTTGGGTGATGGTTTGTTTTGTGTGTAATTTTGTTTTGTTGTTATTATTTAATTTAATTTCTTGTAATGTATGTATTAGTTTTTAGTTTAGTTGTGCAAATAAAGCGTTCATCTAGTAAAAAAAAAAAGGTATTCTTATTTTCTTTATAGTGATAATATTATGAATGATAATAATGTTGATTTTCAAATAACTATATTCTTGAATAAAGAATCTGTTAAAATACAATTTTTTTATTCAATATCTTAAAAATATCACCTCTACATTTCTTTTCTTAGCTGGTGGACGCAAAATGGTCTATGGGTGGACGCAATTTAGATTTTTTGGACGCAAAATGGGTAAAACGCGTATTTTTGAAGTTTGTCTATTTATAAAAAAAACACAAGTAGTTTCGAACAAAAGTGAAAGTGAACCCTATAGTAGACTATATAATGAACACATTACATAACTTTTTCATTAAAAACTAGTCCTGGAACATTTTTATCTTCTTCAAAGTTGCCAACTGCACTAAATGGACGCGAACTGGCGAAATTACCCTACCTAGTTTTGCGAGCACGAACTTTATTGCTACGATCGAAGAAGTTATTTAGACGACCATTGTTTGGTACTGTGAATTTTATAATTGACTGCGTCCCGGGGTTTCACCCGCGTAAGTCCCGATCCCGTGGGAATATCGAGATCAAAAGCCTATGTTAGGTACTCTGGGTGAATGTAGCTTTCTAATGGTGTAAGAATTTTTGAAATCGGTCTAGTAGTTTTAATTTATTCATAACAAACATACAGAAGCAAACACACACACACAAATACAAATCTTTCCTCTTTATAATATTACTATAGATAGTGTAGAAGTAGGATATTCAGACTACTCTCAGTAGGTCGAACTGTATCCAACTCGAAATGACATCAACTTGAGTGATGTCACCTCAATCACGGCCCACAGCGCGTTGTACAGCATTTATCTCGATTGGACCCACGCCGCGCGCCGAGAGCTGCAGTAAATAGACTTAGGTATTCCTGGTTCAACTCGGGTTCAAGGGACGTAGGCTCTCCAAACTCCAGGGTTTGCTAACACGCTGCTATTTTATTTGCAATCTAACTTCTATCCCCCTTACTTATTATAAATGATGACTTTACTCTATTATAGGTATGTAATGATTGTCTTTTGACTGATCAACTCCCAGTCTAAACCGCTGATAGTAGAGAGCTGAAATTCGTGGGACGCCTTGTACATTATTACGCCCAGCTATCGAATTAATGTAAAGTGCCCAGATATAGTCAATAAGTTAAGTAAGTCATTCAGTCAATACATATTTTCATTGTTATGTTATGTATGACTGAAGCATAGTCTAAGCGATAAGAACAACAAAAACGAGATGAAAAGACGATCAAAACACAAATCCTCAACAGATTGGGAATAAGCCACAAATTCGTCTGCAGCCAGTGTTCCCAAATAGGTCCATAAATAAACTATACTAAACTAATTTATAAAAGAGGTGTAACATGTTAATTAAATTATTATTGTCGTTTCACAATAAAACATGCCCCATGCCATTCTGTTCCACGAAACAGGGTAATAAAGCGTCGCGCAGTCGCCTGTTTGTCTAGGTCGAGACCTAGCCTAGCCTAGAATTCAGGTCCTATCGATCTTACTAACCTTAGGTATATTGTTAAACGCTTTGAATCACCTGACTGGTAAGTACTTAGGTATACTTTTTCCCATGAGAAATATCTGCTGTTAGCAGTGATGTGTCGTACATAAATATGTTTTCAATCAAAAAACGTGCAGGGAGTAGTTTTCTACATCAAAACAAACAACTTTTGTTCTACGACTTTTGGAAATTCGAAGAAGTTTTCGACATATTTGAGTTTGAAAATCAGCTGTTTCTTAGAGGCCATTGACCTTAAGTCGACCTTTTATTTAGGTTGAATTAGGTTCAACATTAATTGACAAAGCTCATCATTATGAGATGACAGACAGACATGACGAATCTATAAGGGTTCCGTCTTTTGCCATTTGGCTACGGAACCCTAAAAATCGTGCATGTGTGCTGTAGATGTGGTCTGTTTTAGGTGAAGTGTAGTGTCATTGTGTTGTTGTTCAAATGATGAACAACAACACGATGACGATTTTTAGGGTTCCGTAGCCAAATGGCAAAAGACGGAACCCTTATAGATTCGTCATGTCTGTCTGTCTGTCTGTCCGTCTGTCCGTCCGTGGGGTGTTTACGGATACGGTTTACGGTCTTCAAAAATGATGTTAAGGTTTCTAAAACATTTTTTCTAAACTGAATAGTTTGCCCGAGACACGCTTCCAAAGTGGTAAAATGTGTGCCCCCCCCTGTAACTTCTAAAACAAGAATGATAAAACTAAAAATAATACATGATGTACATTACCATGCAAACTTCCAACGAAAATTGGTCATTGTGTTGTTGTTCAAATGATGAACAACAACACGATGACGATTTTTAGGGTTCCGTAGCCAAATGGCAAAAGACGGAACCCTTATAGATTCGTCATGTCTGTCTGTCTGTCTGTCCGTCTGTCCGTCCGTGGGGTGTTTACGGATACGGTTTACGGTCTTCAAAAATGATGTAAAGGTTTCTAAAACATTTTTTCTAAACTGAATAGTTTGCCCGAGACACGCTTCCAAAGTGGTAAAATGTGTGCCCCCCCCCCCTATAACTTCTAAAACAAGAATGATAAAACTAAAAATAATACATGATGTACATTACCATGCAAACTTCCAACGAAAATTGGTTTGAACGAGATCTAGGTAGTAGTTGTTTTTTAATACGTCATAAACCGTAAACCGCAATTTAGTTTTTATTTAATTCAAAAATGTACGGAACCCTTTGTGCGCGAGTCCCACTCACACTTGGCCGGTTTTTTTCTACTCATGGGTGCTGTAGGTGTGGGCTGTTTTAGGTAAATTAGTGTTAGTGCAAGTGTCATCGTGTAGTTTGTTGAACAGCTGTTTTTTTAGATCATGATAAATAATTTATGACCTCAAAATTATTTTAATTTCCAAAAGCTGTAGAGCTGTATACCCTACACGTTTTCAGATTGGAATTCAATAACCCTGAATAGATATTTAAAAACATTTGCAACATTTTTTAATTTCCTATACAAGTATTTTATAACCTACCCAATTTACACACTTGGGTATTTATAGCAATATTGCTCAAATCACTGTTTTGTTGTTATGAAATGGAAATCTTTGCTCCCGTTTTAGTATCCGTTCAAACCTCTTGACCTATAAAACTTTACGTCCCTTTCGGACATTTCGTATTTTATTGTGCGTATTGAGTTATGTAATGTTTAGTAGATATTTTATAGCTGTATCTTATAGTTGTACAAGCTGCGCCTCGCGGGTACACCCCTAAAAATTAGCCTATGTCTTATTAGTACTCCAGCTGTCTTCATGTCTTTGCGTGAAAGTACAAACGTTTGGTGTTCGTCTATCCACACAAACCTTCGTTTCGCATATCGGGATTAACCAGGTCTGGCCTTAAAACTCTTTTAATAATAGCAAGGTATTTGTTGATAAAGATCTTCATATAAAGTTTAATCGCAGTCGGTTCAGTAGTTTTTGCGCGAAGGAGTAACTAACATACTCGTTTACCTACTTTCTTTCTTACTTTCTTTACACTTTACAATTTTAGTTGGATTTTAGTAGGATATACCTACCCACCTGTCTGCAGCAGCTGCATACCGCTTATGCTGAAGTGAAACCAAAACAATTCATCGCAAAACCAAATTCGCAAATCTCTGAATCAAAATCGCAAGCCCACCGTTTGCGATTTCGACAGCAGCATAGCGGTTATAAAGAGCGAAAATTTATATATTCGTTTGTTTCTTACGAGCTCCGAAACTTCAGGACCTACTAAAAAAAACATCAAAGCTAAGTACATTATCAAGGAGTAACATAGGCTACCTTTAATCCCGATATTCCCTCGGGATCGGGACTTACGCGAGTGCTAATATACTATAGGGCCATATTATATGACTGAAAGCTTTGTAATGTAGATTACCTACCTAGTTAAATTACATTGTAGGTAAATTCTAGAAAAACTTGCAATTTCCTAGTATTAGCTCATCATCAGTCTATTTATATCGAGTTCGTCAAACAAACTAGCAGTTTTAGCAATAACGTCACACACTCACACGCATTTGGATTTATCTAAGAATGTTCTGTTCCATCCTGCATCCATTTAATTAAATATGCAAATATGAAAATAAATTTCAAGAACAAGATACAGAATAAAAACAATAGTTTTTGTGTGTGTTGAGCTCAAACAAAATACACGATGACACTTACCTACCTACACTGACACTTTACCTAAAACAGACCACACCTCAGCTAGGGTTGCCAACCGTACTATAATATATAGTATTGTACTATATTTCAGCTCAGCGTACTATATATTTTTGAAAGCACATATAGTACGCAAATTTCTGCATTTCTGCATTGCATTTCTGGCATAATTTGTAAAAAGTTGTTTCTTTTATAAATTCCTCCTCTCTGCATTTACAGAGGACTGTTTTCTACGAGTATGTAGAGGGAAAAAAAGAAAACCCATAAAAAAGGTGCTCATAATTTAAAGATTGAATGTCGGGAACATTTTTTTTTTATATTCAAGAAAGAAAGAGTATTTGAAAGTGTGAAAAAAAGGTTAAGTGCAAAAATAACGTATTTTTTAGAAACATTCTACAAAACACCGCTCTAATTTTTGTACTATTATTTTTTGGGTCGTACTATATTTTTTAGCCACAAATACTATATTTTTCGAAAAAACTGTTAGCAACCCTAACCTCAGCACACATAAAGAAATTCGCGCATGTGTGCGTGCTGTAGGTAGGTGTAGCCTGTTTTAGGTAAAGTGTAAGTGTCATAGTGTATTTTCAGATTAACAAATACCAACAAAAGGAAATGATAGAAAGAAAATTCAATAGGAAATTCATTCCGAATATTTCCTGCACTGTGGTCTCGCTCTTACTTGCCAAGAAACAATGTAAATAAATATTGATGGCTATTATTACGGCAAGTAACTCGAACATTCAATAACCATTGCGAAACATTAGGAGTAATGATCCCGAAACGTTGTTCACCGCCTTATTTCTGACCAACAATCGATTGCTTCATTTTTACGTAGTAGTTGTAGGTAGGTATTTGATGCAAAGCCATTTCATTAGTTCGTAATAACAGCCCGTATTTAATAATTGGTTAGGTAGTCATTTTGCAAGAAAACACTAATTTAATACTTCAAGAACTTTGTGAAATTTCCAACAATTTTATTGTTGAACTTATTGTCGACAAATGTATATCGAGAAATTTTATTTGTGTTATTATTAAAAACCGATAAAAAAAGAACTCGCGAACTAACTAAGTAGGTATACTAGTTTTAAGTACTAGCCTATAGTTATCTTCCAAAAAAAGAGATCGTTCAGTTAGGTACATTTTCATATATTATATCTAACGTATTGAAATATAGTAAGTACCTACCTAACCTAATCTAACCTACTAAAGATTTCGTAGTTAGTATTGTAGTTATTTTTATATTCTGTCTACCCATCACTAGTAGATTCCCTCAGTAGATAAAATAGCAAAATAAATAAGCATGATTCAACCATTTCACTAGAAAACCTCTTAACTTATTCATTAGTCTTTGTTAGTAATTCTCAATGAATATTTTGATGTGTTTCATGCTAACCGATAGACAAGAACCTTGGTGAGTTCTCAGACCTATTATCACGAATACTTGTAACAAAAAATGTCTGTCTGCACAGTTTTGTTTTGTCTCATATTATCTACTATTTGTTTGTAATATTTTTTACCTACAGCTGGGTTTAAAAGGTTATTTGGACGTAATGCATTTATATTGAAATTCAGATTCGATTGAATGAATTTTCGTGCAAGTATAGGTACCTTACATACCTATCTTATTCTTTTTACTAGACTACGGCACAAGGAAGGTTATAATTTTGACCCCCATAAATTTATTAACATGTTTCAATGTTGTGAATATGGGAAATACAAATATTTTTTGGAAAAATAAATAAAATAACCTACATCTACAAAAATTGCAACAGCGCAGTGCGAGCGTCGAGATTCGAAGTTGAATCTTCTGATTTTCTAGACGCTTGTAATTAATTTCTAAATTACTTGCCTAAACTTGTCTAGTTCTGCGAGCTTAAAATAAATAAATAAAAAATATTATGGACATTTTTTATTCACGATGCTGATATGAAATAAAACTATTTTTATTCTAATCGCGTCGTAGTTAAATTCGCCAGAATACCTAATTGACGTATCAAAATAATTAATTTTCTGTCCCTGTTACCTACGTAATATTTCACCAAAATTGGCTCACCTGGAAAGAAACCACCAGCCATAAAATACAGGTTTTTAAATTAGTATGAACCGCGTACCACGTTGAGTATCAAGTTGATATTAAAAATCAATATAAAAGGCGAAGTAAGAAGGACGCGAACAAATGTATGGTAGACCTTGACCGCGCGCCGGAATCGATACATGTATGGAAACGGATCGCACCGATATGAGGTGAAATACAAATACGTACTATGTACTCACTTATGTGAAATACTCGCATTATACAGCTTGTTCCAGAATTGGTGGATAATCTAGCACATCTCAGAATATTCATGATTTAAAGTACCTACTACATACATACCTAATTGGCTTCCTAGTGTTTTAGTATTCTCAAGATGTCTATTTTTTTAAATGGTTAGGCACAAAAGGTTAGGAACATTTTTTTTACACCACAGGTGTTCAAAGCTAACTTTGAATAAGTTTAGTTAGAGTGACGTTTTGTAATTTATTACGCCCGCCCGAGTCCGCCCGACTATATAAAAGGAAAAAAACGGTGCAATGACTTAAATTGTTAACTGACACCCATAGATGTTGGAAAGAGTAGGAATTTTCTAAGTTTTACAAATGGAATAGAAAACAAAAACGGGAGGTCGATCCCCGCCTCTCCCCTGCACAGGCACTTACAGAATTATCCACCAATTTTCGGACACCCTATAAACACGGTATAAAATACGAAAACTCTAATGCAAACATCCTAATAAGTATTAGAATTAGAATTTCCCTATTAGAAAAACATAAAGATAAATAGGTACCTAACTTAACTTACATAAAGTAATTATTATGTGTGGTCCAGGGCACGATATTCTACTAAATAAATATTTTGAACTATGCTTCAGCACTATTCAAGTTTTTTCGAAAACAGTTCAGCAATTGATGGTAATTCTGCAAGAAATCACTTACCCTTCAGCAGCTGTAGCGAAGTTTTGCAACATCATTAAAAATGTTTAACCGTTTTCAAAAAAAAAACAACGAAGCAGAGCCAAAGTTGATACATTTTATTCGTAGAATACGGTGCCACAGTTATTATGAATGTGTTATCTGTTATGTGAAATATTCGCACAAATATCTAGTTATTAAAGTCACTAGAGCAAAATAACATTCCTATGATAAATCGATAATATCGTGTTGATCTGCGTTATGGTAATTTTACTCGTTTTGTCGTTAACTAGTTCTTTATACATGTGTATACTATAGTTTTAAGACCGGCGACGAAAGGTTGTTGTATTTTGAGTGCTACATTAGAATATTAATTGAATCTCTTCGAAAACAATACGACAATTAAGTATGCCAAAATTAGGTTGGGAAGGTAAGGAAAAGGAATCCATTACTAAGTAGGTACCCACTAGGTAGAATACGAGTAATAAGACCAAAACAAATATATTTTTACAGATTTAAATACCTATATTATAAATCTATTAGGTATATCCAACCAAAGTAAGCAAGCATTAGTAATTAAAATAATAATAAAAAATAAAATAATGAAAAAAATAAAAAGGTAGAAAAAAATGCATAGTCATGACAGATATAAGTTTTATGGCATAAACATATTTGCTCTAATGTCTTTATCCAGGGAGGAAAATGTAAACTACGTTTGTATGGAGAAAGAGAATAGAGACTATCCTCTTAAACCTGGAAGGTTAAGGGTTAGACCTGCCAGGCTTTTACATGCTTTGTTAGACTTTGAATTTTATTGTATGTATGGATTAATTTCGTAATGTACCTACCTAATGCGTTTTAGCGTAACTGTACTCAAAAGTTGTAGATACCTATCTACCTATAAATCTAACCAACCGATTCGTCGATCTATTCCCGTCTAATACCAAAAAACTAATACCAAATGGTAATTTAACGAATACCACAACAAGCTAAATGGTATGAAGTACAGTCAGTAATCAAAATGCTTTCAAATATTATTTTAAGTAGTGTTTATTGAATCAAAATCAGTATTATTAATTAAAACTAAAATGTAGTAGGAAAGGGTTTGGTTCATTATTTATTACATAGGTATAATAAATAAAATAACACAGGCAATTTAAACATACGTAATCATATTACTGTGCCTACATAGGTACATAAGTAACTAATATAGTCTCCAAAAAGCAACAATTTAAAAATATCACAAACAATTAACGGTTAAGATTTTTTTATTATTTATTAATTAAATACTTTTTTACTAAATATTCTAAAATCTCAGAAAAAAAACAACTTACTTATATTTACAAAACGCAGAACAGCAAACATTTTCAAAAACACGATAAAATAGAATTTCCCAAAGATGTAGAAGGCAGATTTTCAGCATTATCGAATCGAATTAGAGTTCAATCCACCAAAACAATAAAACATTCATTTGTACGGGCGGGCGGCGCACACTGGGGCCTCTTCATAGAAAGTAGTTCGCGAAATTCAAATAAAATAAAATAATGCTCTAAAATGATGTACTACATTAAAAAAACAACAAATATAACAAATTCGTATAAATCTAATCTTCGTCTTCATCTAAATTGTCTGGATCAGTAGAATAGGTGAATGCATCTTCCTCTAAAAGCATATTTTTTACTTCGGCATCAAAAGGCTTATATTTTACTAATTGATTAGATCTTATACTGGTTATTAAAGGATCTGATGAAACAAGTAATCGCATAACTACATCCTCTAGGTTATCCTTTCTAGAAGTTTTTCGGCTAAACCGTTCTCTATATATTTTAAAATCTTTATTTCGCGATTCTTGCGCTTCTTCACTGAGTTGGCCTATAGGTAGAAGAAAATTTGATATTATCTCACCCCCATGCATCAATATTTTATGTAACGTAGTTGTCATTGGGTGCCAAGCATAAAGACTGATATATAATTTTGCTGTATCGAGACAAAAGTTGTTAAATTTCTGGATGTCTATTTTGAAACCACTCGATAACGTTTGTAAAATAATATAAAATTTGTGGATTAATGTCGGATCAATGCCAGTGATTGAAGAAGAAATTTGGCAATTTTGGAAAAACTTGCGGGCCACATTACCATCATTTGTATTTCCAAAACCTGGCTTAGGTTTATCCACAATTAAAGATAATTTAGTTTTAAACTCCGCTTGAATTTTTTTCTTATTTTCTTCAACTATAGTTTTAGTTTCAGTATTGACACGCCAAGATTTAGTAGGTAATTTATACGCGATATGCAACAAACATTCAAATAGTCGTATCCAGGCATGAAGTACAGAAATTCCAAATGATAAATATTCGGTCCTTACTGGTCTGTTTAAAATGGCTTCAATGTTATTAAAATCCTTTGATGTTGCATTACATAAATAACAGCGCATTGTTGATTTAGTATCAGAAAGAGAGTTACAGATTTTTCCATCTACCATAGTAAAAAGAGGGGTGTGTACGATGCTATATTCTTTTTCATTGATAACGATTTTTGTATTCGACAAATTGTTTATCTGATTATCTATATTGAATTTTTCTTGTTTAGAAAGCTCAACTGTTTCCTGTCTATACTGTAATTTAATGGGTCTGCAATAACGTGGTGAGGAAGGTTTAGGATTTTGCCATATAACAATCGTTTGCATATCTTCTTTCTCAGCTATCAACCTAAGTGGAACTAGTGATGATATAAACATGTACTTGTCATCACTTGTGTCTGATATATATCTTTGCATGTACTGTGTATGGCTAGAGCTCCCATCAAAGCCCCATTTAGAAACTAAGGTTAATTTATTAATACTGGTACTGGTTACAGTATCTTTTTGTAAATGCATTAAACGATTAGCTGTGTGATCCAATAGTGATTGCAATGGTATCTCACTTTCAATTTCAGTTGTAGTTATTCCCTCAGGAACACATTGATTTTTCGCTAATCGAACCTTTTTATAGGATGGAAACACATCCTTTGCATAATTTCTTATTATATTGTACTGCCTCCTACTTAATTGAGCTTCCATCATCAAAGATAACGCTTGTTCGTTAGATAACATACGACTTTCAGAAACGTTTTTTTCATTAGACGTACATGGACTAATGAGTTCTTGAATTTGCATGGCCTCAGTGCGTTTACCACTTGCCCGCAAGTTCATTTTAGCCGCATATGTTAACTCATCTGCTGAATGGGTCCGACGAAGTTCTGCTGTTTTTTTTCGTTTGTTCTGTTCACAGCTGTCTTCAAAAGGTTTTGTAGGTCGTCCGCTTCTGTTTTTCTGGTGAACTTTAAATGTGACAACATTCTCCAACCATTCTTTTTCAGTCTCAAGAAATCTGGATTTATGTCTAGCAGATCTGTCCCATTTAAAAATAAAGGCCTTCTTAAAATTTGATAAATTGGTTTTTAACTCTAAATCATTTGTATTCGTAGATTGGGTAATATCCAAAAGATATTTTTGTAGATCCACTAATTTCTTCTGTATCGATTTAAATTTACTTTCAAATAAAACCTGACATAATTCTCTATTTTTCAAAGAAATTGAAGTTTTACCTAAAATGTAAAGAAATATTTCTTAATCATTATCTACAAAAAAAAACAGTAGGTAAGTAATATCCAAGATCTATTTCAATTATTTTTAGATTTTGTTGGGTTTTTTTATACCATTATATGACACTAAATAAATTACTTTAATAGGACACAAAAGCGCCTGATAAAAATAAACTCGCAAGAAAATATTGTTTTTCTCAAAAATGCGCAAAAGTGTAATTCATCGGACTTCGGTGCCGTAATAACTAATATCTCTACTATATAAAACACAATCATTCTAATTTACACTTTTGCGCAAAATGGAGAAAACATCAAATGAATAATTTGTTCAAAAAAAAAAGGCAGTATGGAATTAAAACAGTTATTATTTTAAAAGGAATCAACTTTTCGAGTAGCTAAAAGTGATATTAGAATCTACAGACCTTGCATTGTCGCTTATATAGTGCACTTTAATTGGATATTACACTAAATCAGAAAAATAAATGTTCAAACTTAAACTAAAAAATCACGTACGTTACTGGGTTATTAAAATTTTGCGAAAGGAGGGTACTTTGAGCTATTGTATCTTCTAACTGGTGACAGATAATGACAAAGCGTTTAAATTGTTGATTGGAAATATCTTCGAAACTACCCTCATGTGGTTGAAAATCAAAAAAACTTAATTTAAAAAAATGAATTTCGCGCATTGCTTTCTATGAAGAGGCCCCAGTGTGCGGCGGCGTGAGCGCCGGCAGCGGCGCGGGCGCTTCTCATTGATTGGTTCCTTCGGATTTGAAAACAATAGACCAACATACCCTTTTTCGAAGGTTAAAAAAGGCAAGTGATTCACTATCACATGGTACCTACTCGTAAGTAAAAATACCGGAGTGAAGTGAACATAGAAAGGCTTAGGATTGTAGGTATTGATCATTATAAATTAAATCATTCATTAGAAAATCAAATTTTGTCTCTGACTGTACCAAAATATATATTTTGGTATTCGTTGGGAATAGAATTGGTACTTCATTTAACCATTTAAAAGCAATACCACTTGGTATTAGTTTTTTGGTATTAGGTAGGAATAGATCGATTCGTCTATTAGCCTTTAGTGCTTCATTTTCCACAAAAAAAATCAAATGACAACTAATTTTTATGCTTAGATTTAATTTTTGTACGTAAAAACGAGTAGGTATTATTGTGTAAAACCGGAATAAAGAATTTATTTAATATTATCTATCATTATAGTATACCTATATTTATAACAACTATAGGTAATATACTCTCGGATCTTCCAAATTAATTGAAAACCACAAATGTGCTTACAATATCAAAACACTTAATAAAAATGTCACTAATTTCCATAGGGGCTTTCAAAAGCATCGGCGAGAAGACGGCATCCCTCTTCGAGAGAAAGAAGAAAGATGTAGAGCAAGTGGCGGCGGACAAGGCGCAGGAGGCTGCCCACGTGGTAGAGGGCCAGGTCAAGAAAGTGGGAGAGATTGTGGGGGGAGCTGAGAAGTCTGCGCAAGATGCAGCCAGCAAAGGTGAGATTACGTTACGTCATTATTACAGTATAGAGTCATTGAAAAAAAAAAGCGATAATAGAAATACATCATCTGTGAAAATTTCAACTGTCTAGCTAGGTTTATGAGATACCTTTGCTGTCACTAGGCTGGCTGGCAGTAAAGGATCCCTTTACTGCCCTAAAAGTTTTTACCTTTTGGGTACGGATTCTTTAAAAGAAGAATGTAGGACAAGAAGCAGCCAAAAAAGCGTAGCGGCCATGGTCAAGAAAGTAGGAGAAATCGAAGCACTCTGCTATTTTTGTCCCATAGAAAATGTCAATCAGACCAGACCCCGTTTACTAATTCTTGTCCTTACCTATGTGTTATCGAGAAGGATGGCTCTAGCACCGTGAGGCATCTTCAGAAATCAGTTATATAGACTGATCAATGGAACAGAGCTGGTAAGCAGTCGCTCAAAATCTGTTCGGAGGCACAATTTCCAGGTGTTCCGTACCTGACGTTCTCACTGGGTGCTGCCTTATATACGCCCTTATCATAAAACCATATTAAATTATGAGACACAAATCTCTTTTTCTATTTCGGTAATAGCTAAAGTATTTATCATTATTGAGGTAGGTGTATGAATCATGCAGGTATCCACTAACGACTAATGCATTTTAAATACCTGTGTCGACAATGACGCTGTTAAAAAGTAAACATTGGAAATTTTCTAAATCGATCAAGTGCTTAATTCTAAATTAAATATCGTATTTCGTAACCGTTTCTTATCGCTTCAGGGATGACAAGACTCATCGGACTACCTAAATATATTTATTGCATAATTTTATCTTATCTTATAGAATTTAGAAGGTTGTTTGTTTAATCTTTATCCATCAAGCTGATGTTTTTCGGAACGAGATTATAATTTTTCGAACTTTATTAGTTAACGGACGTCTCTGGTAATTAGTTAAATGTTCTCTATAGTGTACGAACAAAATATACCTACCTACTACTTTTTTTCTAATACCTGAAGCGGGAATAAAAAAAAGTATTTTTTTAACAGTTAACCCTTTATTTGTCACAGCCAGCGAAGCAAGAAACTCAGCAGTTGACGCGCTTGACAAGGAGCTGTCCAAAGTGTCTCTAGCTGCCGGTGAAGCAGTTGATGCCGCTAACAAGGCCGTAGCAGACGGAAAGAAAGTCATCGACACAACTAAAGGTAAGTTTTAGATTGAATACTGGTTGTCTTCATTTCAGGTTAAAAGTGGAATTTTTAATAAAAAAAAATATTGTATTTTGCAATAGAAATTATAGCACTATTTATGTAGAAGTAATATGCAAAGTGTATTTTTAAGTAGATTTCGCTTTTTATTTTAAAACCAGATACAGTCGCGACTACTGTAGACAACACAAAGACAGCAGCTGCTTCAGCCTACAACTCTGCTAAAGGTATGAACTTTTTAAATTATTATTTTCTGGTGCAGGTTCGAAATCGATGTTCAACTTTTTCTAAATTGGTCAACTAGGTGTCGTCAAGTTATATTGGCATGATTTCTCTCTCGATGTTTTTAATTTTAAGTTTCTTTTCTAAAACAGACACTTTCATAACATGAGGGGTTAAGGTAATAAAGACGAATGTAATTACTGCATGTTTTGCACTTGTAGATTCGATAAGTAACACAGTTGACAGCTCTAAGACAAAAGCTCAATCTACGATGGACAACAGCAAATCTTTCGTCGAATCTGCTAAAGGTAACCTTTATACTTAATTTAAGTCTCTATTTTTCCCTTCTTTCTTTAAAGTCTTTCTTTATATCTCCTCTTTCTGTCAAAACTATCTTTGTCATATTCATTTTTTAAATTTGTTCGGAGTCGGACAGTAATATAATAAGTTACCTACTTACTTTATTATGTTGCACATATCTAGACACAGTATCAAGCTGGATTGTGCTTCATACTATTTTTAAAAATGTGCAACATACAAGTCACTGTAAGTAGATAGTACAAAAAATTAGCCCAATCTGCAATTGATCCTAGCAAAAGTTATGCCTCATCTGCCAAAGGTAGGTTACAGGTTAAGCCTTACATGTCTTAAAAAGAAAACCCCGTAGGTACTTTGACAAAATACGTAAGATGTAAAACAATGGTACTTAATTTATTTTGTAGATACCATTCTTGGAACACAAAAAGATGCTACTGATTCTACAAAATCTTACTTTGATACTGCTAAAGGTATATTTGGTTTAAACCTATTGAAATAAAATAATTTTAAGCTAATTTTTGTTACTTGTAACTACGATGTTTCCTAATTTTAATTACATATATGTGTTTTTTGTATGTCTTTGTGAAACTAATACTAACATATAGATTTTACTTATTAATAATGCTAGATACCGCACAAACCACTTTACAATCCACCCTGAATGCTGCCTACGCTGCTTTTGATGTTGGAAAAATGTATTTAGATACCACGAAAGGTATATTTTTGCTTTTTGTTTTTAGTTTTATATTTGTCTTTGTTGCATTTTGTATTTATTTGTATTGTATTGTCACTATAGATACAGTAGCCAGCACAGTAGATAGCACAAAGAATACAGCACAAAGTACTATTGAGACTGGTAAATCATACGTCGGTTCAGCAAAAGGTAAAATCATTAAAATGTGTATTAACATCATTTTCATTACAATCAATGCATCTTTTAATGTTAATCGTCGTATTGTAATTAATCTTATACATACAATTCAGAGCACAATTCAAAGTTCAGTCGACACCTAAACGACAGCTAAAGGTAGGTCCTGTTCTGTTACGTAAGTAATAATTTCTAGAACCTTCAAATTCGACGACATAGATATTAAAATAATGGTTCTTCTATTAGATTCAATTACACGTAACATGAAACAAACAACCTGAAATAAAACTAATTAGCACATAGTTGTGATACTTCCTATACATCCTTGGACTGAGTCTATAAATTTGCCAACACTCGCCAGTGATATCATAACAGTGAGTGATTGATTGTGCAGAAAACATGTCAGGTGAAGGATATTTTATAAATAATTTTAGCCGCACTACTCCACTATCAGATTATTTTATGTTTGCTTAGACTCTTTAAACACATTTTAGGGGTTAATTGTCATTTTCATTTCATTGAGTAGGTACCTATTCATTTGTTTCTAATACAGTCAAATAGGTTACACGTAAATATCTAATAATTTAAATTTGTTTTTCTTGGTTCTTATTTTGTATCATTATGTAGCTTTAAGCTAAATGTGATGTGCTTTAGACGCAGTGGCCAATACAGTTCAAAGCACAGTAGATACCACTAAAAACGTAGCTGCTTCCGCAGTCCACAAGGGTTCGTCGCTCATTGGCAGTGCCAGAGGTAATGTGATTCATTTGCTATTCATTTTCAGTAAATTAAACAAGCAAGACGCTTATAATGTTACATTTTAATTGTTTTGTTCTCATTATTAGGGTAGGTATATCACGTATGTGTTGTCACAAATTGATTTTCTTTGATGTTGTATTTGCTTTAGACACTGTCGCTCATACGGTTCAAAGTACGGTAGACACGACTAAAAACGTAGCAGCTACAGCAGTGGACAAAGGCTCCTCTCTAATTGGCAGTGCCAAAGGTAGTTAACGACTTCTTTAATAAAATTGATTACTAAATAAATTATTTTCTCGAAATAGACACAGTGAAATATATTATTATATTAAATTGGTATTTATGATTTATAGATACGGTTTCAAACACTTATGCCAGTACTGTAGATACAACAAAGAATGTAGCAGCATCTGCTGTTGATAAAGGCTCATCTCTCATTGGCAGTGCCAAAGGTATAGCATTGTTTTAATTCAGTAAAAATATATAAGATAGTCCAATAAACATTTACATGATTTATGATTTAATTTTATAGATACGGTTTCAAACACTTATGCCAGTACTGTAGATACAACAAAGAATGTAGCAGCATCTGCTGTTGATAAAGGCTCATCTCTCATTGGCAGTGCCAAAGGTATAGCATTGTTTTAATTCAGTAAAAATATATAAGATAGTCCAATAAACATTTTTATCTGATTTATGATTTAATTTTATAGATACGGTTTCAAACACTTATGCCAGTACTGTAGATACAACAAAGAATGTAGCAGCATCTGCTGTTGATAAAGGCTCATCTCTCATTGGCAGTGCCAAAGGTATATCATTGTTTTAATTCAGTAAAAATATACAAGATAGTCCAATAAATATTTACATTTTTTATGATTTAATTTTATAGATACGGTTTCAAACACTTATGCCAGTACTTTAGATACAACAAAGAATGTAGCAGCATCTGCTGTTGATAAAGGCTCATCTCTCATTGGCAGTGCCAAAGGTATATCATTGTTTTAATTCAGTAAATATATACAAGATAGTCCAATAAACATTTACATTTTTTATGATTTAATTTTATAGATACGGTTTCAAACACTTGTGCCAGTACTGTAGATACAACAAAGAATGTAGCAGCATCTGCTGTTGATAAAGGCTCATCTCTCATTGGCAGTGCCAAAGGTATAATAGCATTGTTTTAATTCGGGAAATAGATTATAGATAGGCCAACATTGAGTTAATATATTTTATGACTTAATCTTATAGATACCGTATCAAATACTGTTGCCAGTACAGTAGATACGACCAAGAAAGTAGCAGCATCTGCTGTTGATAAAGGCACATCTTTCATTGGCAGTGCCAAAGGTGTATAAGAACCAATTATTCTCATTTTATTTTATATTGATTTCATTTTGCCTACATATTGTTTTAAATTGGTTTATTATGATTTATAGATACGGTTTCAAACACTTATGCCAGTACTGTAGATACAACTAAGAATGTTGCACCCTGTACTCTGTAATGTAAGAATGTTGCAGCATCTGCTGTTGATAAAGGTTCATCTCTAATTGGCAGTGCCAAAAGTATAAAATCATTGTTTTTATTCGGAAAAGAGGTTAAATACAGTGAAGCAAAAATTAATATTATTCATGATTTAATTTTATAGATACGGTTTCACACACTGTTGCCAGTACTGTAGATACAACTAAGAACGTTGCAGCATCTGCTGTTGATAAAGGCACATCTTTCATTGGCAGTGCCAAAGGTATAAAATCATTGTTTTAATTCGGAAAAGAGGTTAAAAACAGTAAAGCAAAAATTAATATTATTCATGATTTAATTTTATAGATACGGTTTCAAACACTGTTGCCAGTACTGTAGACACAACTAAGAATGTTGCAGCATCTGCTATTGATAAAGGCTCATCTCTATTTGGCAGTGCCAAAGGTATAACATCATTGTTTTAATTCGGAAAAGAGGTTAAAGACAGTGAAGCAAAAAGTAATATTATTCATGATTTTATTTTATAGATACGGTTTCAAACACTTACGCCAGTACTGTAGACACAACTAAGAATGTAGCAGCATCTACTGTTGATAAAGGTTCATCTCTCATTGGCAGTGCCAAAGGTATAGCATTGTTGAAATTCGAAAAAGAGGTTAAAGACAGTGAAGCGAAAATTAATATTATTCATGATTTAATTTTATAGATACGGTTTCAAACACTTATGCCAGTTCTGTAGACACAACTAAGAATGTAGCAGCATCTGCTGTTGATAAAGGTTCATCTCTCATTGGCAGTGCCAAAGGTATAGCATTATTGAAATTCGTAAAGGAGGTTAAAGACAGTGAAGCAAAAACTAATATTATTCATGATTTACTTTTATAGATACGGTTGCAAACACTGTTGCCAGTACCGTAGATACCACTAAGAATGTAGCAGCATCTGCTGTTGATAAAGGCTCATCTCTAATTGGCAGTGCCAAAGGTATAATAGCATTGTTTAGATTTGGAAAATATTATGTTCAAGACAGTGAAGCAAAAATTAATAATATTTATGATTTAATTTTATAGATACGGTTTCACACACTGTTGCCAGTACTGTAGATACAACTAAGAACGTTGCAGCATCTGTTGTTGATAAAAGCACATCTTTCATTGGCAGTGCCAAAGGTATAGCATACCTTTGGGTATAAAATCATTGTTTTTATTCGGAAAAGAGGTTAAATACAGTGAAGCAAAAATTAATATTATTCATGATTTAATTTTATAGATACGGTTTCACACACTGTTGCCAGTACTGTAGATACAACTAAGAACGTTGCAGCATCTGCTGTTGATAAAAGCACATCTTTCATTGGCAGTGCCAAAGGTATCAAATCATTGTTTTTATTCGGAAAAGAGGTTAAATACAGTGAAGCAAAAAGTAATATTATTCATGATTTAATTTTATAGATACGGTTTCAAACACTGTTGCCAGTACTGTAGACACAACTAAGAATGTTGCAGCATCTGCTATTGATAAAGGCTCATCTCTATTTGGCAGTGCCAAAGGTATAACATCATTGTTTTAATTCGGAAAAGAGGTTAAAGACAGTGAAGCAAAAAGTAATATTATTCATGATTTTATTTTATAGATACGGTTTCAAACACTTACGCCAGTACTGTAGACACAACTAAGAATGTAGCAGCATCTACTGTTGATAAAGGTTCATCTCTCATTGGCAGTGCCAAAGGTATAGCATTATTGAAATTCGTAAAAGAGGTTAAAGACAGTGAAGCAAAAACTAATATTATTCATGATTTACTTTTATAGATACGGTTTCAAACACTGTTGCCAGTACCGTAGATACCACTAAGAATGTAGCAGCATCTGCTGTTGATAAAGGCTCATCTCTAATTGGCAGTGCCAAAGGTATAATAGCATTGTTTAGATTTGGAAAATATGTTCAAGACAGTGAAGCAAAAATTAATATTATTCATGATTTACTTTTATAGATACGGTTTCAAACACTGTTGCCAGTACCGTAGATACCACTAAGAATGTAGCAGCATCTGCTGTTGATAAAGGATCGTCACTAATTGGCAGTGCTAAAGGTTATTTAATAATTTCTTTGCATGATGTTTTTAGAGACATAAATAGTGTTTATAATTAAAAGAAATATAAATTTACTACTAATGCGTGAGGATTTTTAAAACTTTTTTCATGAAGCCTAATCTAAACAAGACTAAGCCATTCTAGTCTATGCCGACAATAATCACATTTTTGCGGTTTTTACTAACAAGAAAATATACCTTAGCTTAGCCTAATAATTTATTTCTGATACTCTGATTATAATATGACATATTTATGATTTGATAATGATTAAATTAAGTACGTGTCTAACTATTTATACAATTTTATCAAATGCATTCAAACACTCAAACGGTAAAATGTACAAAAGTTACATATTCAATAATGCTGCCTTCACTATCGACAAAGGCACTTGTTTTATTGGCAGTGCCAAAGGTATTTAATTTTTCTTTGTGTTAATAAAGAAATGAAAACTGAATATAAATATCTAAATTAAATTTTCAAGTGTTGACGACTTTGATAAAATTCTTTATTATTTACCATGCATTTGGAACAAGTCTTAAGTACCGAAGCTACAACTGAAAAAAATGCTGAATCAGCAGTGGAAAAATGTACAACTATTGGTGTAGCTCAAGATTTCCTGAAGTCTATAGATGATAATCGCGATTTTTATTCGTGTATGCATGCTTTCAGTGTTACCATGTAATTTGTGAATTACAAAACCATTTTGTGCTCATTACTGACAAAACGAAACCATTTTAGATACCGTATCCAACACAATACATGCCACTGTAGACACTACAAAAAACATCGCTGCTAGCGCACTTGATAAAGGCACTACGGTCGTTAGCACTGCTAAAGGTAGTTTCATTTAATTTATGTTATTTTGTGTTTTATTTTGTTAATTAATTATTAATTATTGTTATATTTTGTTTTGTTTTTAAATGGTCTCACAGGTTAGATACTGCATGTATTATATTACTAAATTATACTTTTTTTAATGTAAGTTATTTATTTATGTAATTTTTTTAATTATCATTATTTTAGACTCCGTATCAAACACTGTGCAATCCACATTAGAAGCTACAAAAGATGCCGCTTCATCGGTTGCTGATAAAACCAGTAGCGTCCTTGGCAGTGCCAAAGGTATAAAGCTTAGATTTTTTATTGTTTTTATTACGTTAAATTGTTTAGTTAATTTAGTTTAATTTGAATATTATTTTAGACAGCATCACTGGCACATTCCAGGCGGGTGTAGATTCTACTAAAGATGCGTCGTCGACGGCTGCTGATAAGGGCACATCTTTCATTGACAGTGCCAAAGGTAGCTAAATTTTGTATGATTATAATTATCTCCAATCACCTACAATCCGCCCAATCTTGTGGTTATAGGAACCCAAAAGCTGCTGAGGATGTTATTTTCGATTGGTTCTCATTATCACATTACAACAATACAATGCCATCTATCCTTAAACCAAGTAACGAGGCTTGTAATGTAGACGCTAGAAAATAAATAGAACACTTACCTAGCGTAATACCTTTTACGGGAACACCAATACCAATCTCCTGCTTACTGCATCGCAGAAGTCTTTCAATCACACCAGACATAACACTTACTATACCTACTTACTATTTTGATTTTATACTTATTTATTTATTTTTTGGTCATATTTTTATTTTATTTTATTTTGTTCTCCTTTTGTAGATACATTATCGAGCACCTATCAATCGACTGTAGATACAACGAAAAATCTCGCTTCTTCGGCTTACGAGAAAGGCTCTGATTTGCTTGGCGGTGCTAAAGGTGACAAGTAAAAATTTAAATAAGTGCTGAAGGAAATAAAAAACTGAAAATTATTATTATCGCTAAATGTAGTAAAAATGAATATTAAAATCACGCTAAAAGCAAAAAAATAAATAAAAAATAATAATTGGCCAATTTGGCCATCAGTTCTTAAAGTACCTATGATGGTGAAAATAGGAAAATTCTAATCGTTGCTAAATACCAATCTAATAAATATCTATCAAAATTAAAATTGGTTCTAAATATCATCGGCGTTTTAATTAAACCCACTGTCTCAAATGTTACAAATGTATAACTTAAGGTGCTACTGAGCTGAGTTGCTGCAAATATTTATGACAAAGATATTAAATATCTTTGAATTATTTATTACTTTAGGAAATTAAGACATGGAAAATCGGGTTGAAATCAAACCTAAAGGAGTCAAAGCTTTATGAGAATATGCTTTCAAAGTTATTAATTTAGGTACTTATGAAATTAAGACAGTTTAAGTTCAAATCTGCACGGCGATTCACTGTATAGTGCAGGTGATAGTGTATTTTTTCAACTTGAACATTAACGTTTCAAAAAACTTTGAAGATTACTTATTTATTTAAATTTTCATATTTTAGACACTATCACTGGCACAGTCCATGCGGGTGTAGATAATACTAAAAATGTGACGTCTTCGGTTGCTGAGAAAAGTCACTCTCTTTTTGGCAGTGCTAAAGGTAGTTAGACTTTTTGTAGTATTGTTATTAAACTATTGGCTCTATTTTTATTTTGGTTTTTCACTTTTGTAGATACGTTAGCTAACACATACCAATCAACTGTAGATACAACCAAAAATGTTGCTTCTTCGGCTTATGGAAAAGGCTCCGATTTGGTTGGCACTGCTAAAGGTAGCAAATATGAAAATCAAATAATATTTTTAAACAAAGCAACACCGCATTCAAATGCACTATTTTAATTTGTAGATTCTGTAGTAAATACCGTCACTGGAACTGTAGATGCAACTAAAAATGCTGCATCTGACGTCGCTGACAAAAGTGGTTCTATTTTAGGCACAGTTAAAGGTATTAGAAATCATTATAAATAAAGAACTATATTTTAAGCATGTTATGCACTTTATTATACATTATATTTTTAAAACCGTAGATGCATTTGCAACCTCTATAGATACAACGAAGTCAGTTGCAACTGGCGCAGCAGATAAAAGCACTAGTTTCTTTGGAACTGCTAAAGGTAATTCTGCACCAGTATTTTGTTACATTTTGCCAATAGTACGAGTATATTTTAGTTGTGTACCTATAATTCGTTGTAGATAGCGTAGCAAGCACTGTTACTAGCACGATAGACGCAACGAAGAACGCTGCTGGTTTTGTTGTGGATAAGGGCACGTCTATTATTGGTGGAGCTAAAGGTACCACCCTATTTACTAAATGATGGGTTATATTTATACTTACTACTAATAAACGATGTACTTACCTAAAATAAGTCATAATAAAGTTATACTGTAGAGTCCGTTTATAGTGACATAGAAAGGAAGTAATAAACACATAAGGACGTCATACAAAGCATTATTGTAAAGAAACAACTGGGCATTGTGCGTGCAGTGCTGTCACTAACAATGCGCCGCAATGTTTTTTTTGATTAGGTATGGTATGGATGATAGAATATTTTAAGAAAACTTCTTATTTATCTAATTCTCGTCTCTTTTTTTGTCAATAGACCAAAGTTCCTCGTGCTCGTATGCTAAGACTGGTGAGGTCATTATATCCGACTTTTTTTTGTTAAAGAATTTTATAAGAAAACCGAACTAAGCTGCTGATTAAGTCAATAAGCGGTAAAACAACATAGGCGGACTAATAACAAACGGATTCTGCAATGATTTGTCATTTACCGACACATGTTTCAAAGCTGTTATTAAGCAGAAACAAACATTGTTTATCCCTTATTACATCGTTTATTCGTATGTAAGAGGGTTTATATGTACCAAACTAATTATATAGAAATTATACTATTATTACGAAAAATATCAAAGTTTTAGTTAGATGAAGTAGTAATAGAATTATGAAATTCCCTTGCATTATCTTTCTGGTTGCATGACTTGCATGTGGTGCCTTCATCTTTCTTTCTTACTATCTTTTCATATCTTTAGAATCAGTTGCAAATACTATATCTCTAACAGATTCAAGCGATGCTGCAGTCGAAGGTGCTAAGGGCACGACAGCAAATGTAAAAGGTAAAATGTAAAATAAGCTATTTTAGCTATTATCGCTTACAGCTTGATGTTTAACAATTAATATTACCGCAGCTCTGCAAAACGGTTCAAAATCGCATGGCGGTGTTTTTGAAGCTAACGGCTTCAATCTCTTGAAAGGTAAAGCTCGTGTCTATCTATAAATTGTTTGGTGTTGTCTTGTTTTGTTGTTTATCGAATAATTGGATTTTTATTCTCCTTCGATATTTTAGTCATTGTGTGTATTTATGAATTTAACAGGTTTTGTATCATCTTTTGGTGTGTCAAGAACAACTAATTATTGCAGTTTCGGAGTTTTAGTGTTCGTTTTAACATTGACAGTAGTTAAAACGAACATTTTAGTGTACCAAACCATTACGTTAACCAATACATTTGTGTCTGTTATTTTTAAAACATCATACCACACATAAGGCGCTTCAATTTAAAAACATGGCGTGTCTCGAGGCTATAAAATATTTCCTATAAATATAAACCTGTGTTTTTGAATCCTATTAAAACCTTGAATCTTGAATTACCTATAGGTCCTATAGCCATATAAAAAGGACATTACTAGATTCCCTTTCCTGTGAACTAGTTTCGAATCGCTTGAAAGATGGCGCTAAGTTCTATGTCCCAGAGTTTAGGGAGACCTACGCAAAGAATTGCGGACTATGCTCTATTTAGGTACTCAGTGACTGAACATTTGTCTGACACTACATAATAATATAGTTCTCATTGTAAAAATCGTTATGTAACAAAAAGATGTAAGACATACCAAGTATTTTGCATAACAAACGACAGTCCTCGACCGCCTCTCTTTTTTAGACAACAGTGCCATCTTTCGAGCCATATCGGAACTATAATAACCTAGTAAACTTCACTAAACAGTAATAATTCTGCAGATACCATCAATACGACGGTGGACACGACGAAGAAGGCAGCCGAGGATGCTAAGGAGAAGGCACGTCAAGCCGCCGAGGCTGCCAAAGAGGAGGCTAAAAGAGCTGCCAGTAAGTTCTCTAAAACGCTTATGTAGAAATATTTTAAAGAAACAATACTTCTGCAAAAACACAACGCACGATAGACGCAGGGCTGGATTCGAACCGGCATCTTAATCAAACCGGGGAGCACGACTTGAACCAATTAGTTTACGGACGCCGGATGCGTCTATCGTGCGTTGTGTATTTGCAGAAGTATTGTTTCTTTAAAATATTCTATGAAAGCCCAGTGCAGGCTTAAAGCTCTCAAAATAGAATATTAAGGCTTATGTAGTTTTTAAAAGGCTTTGTCCTGACTTACTGACTGATGGATCAACGCACAGCCTTAACTGCTGGTAGAAGAGTGCTGAAATTTGGAGATTGTGTTCATTCATCCATCATCATGTAGGCATTTAAAAGAATTTTTGATAATCCTTACGTGACCAGGACTTACGATGGTGAAACCGCGGGACACAGCTAGTCTACCTATTATATCTATTATTTTGTTCTGACTGACTGATGTAGGGTTGCCAACAGTTTTTTCGAAAAATATAGTATTTGTGGCTAAAAAATATAGTACGACCCAAAAAAATATAGTACAAAAATTAGAGCGGTGTTTTGTAGAATATTTCGAAAAAATACGTATTTTTTGCACTTAACCTTTTTTTTCACACTTTCAAATACTCTTTCTTTCTTGAATATAAAAAAAAATGTTCCCGACATTCAATCTTTAAATTATGAGCACCTTTTTTATGGCTTTTCTTTTTTTCCCTCTACATACTCGTAGAAAACAGTCCTCTGTAAATGCAGAGAGGAGGAATTTATAAAAGAAACAACTTTTTACAAATTATGCCAGAAATATAGTATTTTTGCGCACATATATGCTTTCAAAAATATATAGTACGCTGAGCTGAAATATAGTACAATACTATATATTATAGTACGGTTGGCAACCCTAGACTAATGGATCAACGCACAGTCTAAACTGCTGATAATATTTAGGTGTTCTTAATTATGATGTAGGCAGATAAGAAAGAGTTTTTGAAATTCCCTTTGTAAAATTAAACCCAGATAAAACGAAAAAGACGCCGGATTCGGTTTGGGCTCCCTCAGGAACTTATACTAGGACCCTTTTTATTTATAGAATACTTATAGTAGTACTACATATTAATATATAGGTTTGGCATATATTAACTATAGCAGATTCCCGCGGTTTCACCCGCGTAAGTTTCGATCCCGTGGGAATATCGGGATCAAAATGTAGCATATGTTACTCAGGGTGAATGTAGCTTTCTAATGTTGAAAGAATTTTTGAAATCGGTCCAGTAGTTTCGGAGATTACTTCCAATATACATACATGTTACCAACGTTACCTCTTTATAATATTAGTATAGATAGGTACTTGTTTACTTACCTACTGTGTTAGTATAATGATACGGCCGCAGATTATTATTAATGCAGTGCCAGCACAGTGCCAGCACAGTGCCATTGTCAAGGTTTTTCTCACATTATAATACTAATTAGCTTACCTACATATTTTTCTTGAATAAGGAAAAACAATTTAGAACTTTGATCTTAGATTTACATACATGTAAATAAATAGGAAAAAATATGAACAAATAACTTGGCTGGAAAAAGTTGGGTATAATATGTTTTTAGTATTTTTGTTGGGCTTGTTGTTTTTTTCTTTTTATATAATATATATTGTAATTATCAAGCTTATTATTTAGCAAGTATGTATGTTTTTGTATTAGTATTTTAAGTTCGCTCCTTAATTTTAAACATTTTGTTTCTTAACAGTGAGATTCTGTAATTGGCTTTCTATTTCTTAAATTTGTTTCTATTCTTGTGTAACAGCTGTTGAATTTCCCAATAAATAAATAAATAAATAACTGTGACTGTGACTAAAAATAAAATACCTTAGGTACCTACCTACTTCCTTCCGGAAGGTAAAAAACCGACCAAGTCCGTGACAGACGGACGGACAGACAGACAAACAGTGAAGCAGTAAATGTACTTTACTAAAATAATTATTTTTGAACTAATGTACATCGTGAACCATCAAGTAATTTTCCATCAGCCTGTACCTACTACAAAGTGTCTCAATTATGCCACATGTCTGTTAAAAAAATTTCGTAAACGATTTATCAATAATTATTATTGGTTATCAAAGCAGACCATCATCCATTATATAACTAAAATGCATCAATAATTGCAATAATGCAATAAGCATTGTTAGATTTTTCTCGAAAACGGCTCAACAATTTTGGAAATTTTACAAATATGAGCTGCTTTTGTTTGTATGAACAAGAGCTGTTGAAGTGTTCGTAATTTCTTCCAAAATTGCTGACGATCGCTAAACCGTTTTCGATAAAATTTTATTGACACATTTTTTTCGCAAACGACTTTCGGAGAACGCTAGGACTTTCGTTATAGAATAGGTAGGTAGGTTAGGTATAGCTTTCCGTCTGTGTTCCTATGAGTTTATCCAGACACTCGAATCCCCTACAAACATACTAAAAAAAAGATCACAGCGGACATCTTTTATTTTTTAATTGTATTTGACATCTTTTTTTGTATTATACCTGGGTATCATGAATGAATAAATGAATTGAATTGAATTGAAAGAGATTATTCTCTAGAGCTCTCCTAAAACGAAGCTACTTCTGTAATTCCCAGATGTAGCAATGGAAGAATCGAAGAAGGCCGCGGAGAAAGCCGCCTCGGACGCGAGCAACGCCTTCAACCAAACCGTCGACAACACCCTGAAGAGGGCTGAAACCGCCGCGGACGAGGGCATCAAGAACGCAACGCAAGTCGTCGACGGCAAGTTGAAGGAGACTGACAAGTACCTCAACGAGAAGAGAGAGGGCGTGAGTATCCTACTTCTTGTTTTCGTATTGTGGTGTGGTTCATCTAGTGTTACCCCTGTATATATAGAGAAGTCGAGTAATTACTTTAGCTAAGTATTGCATTTGTCTCTCTTGTCAGTAATTTTCAGCTTCTGTGAAAATGTGGCATAGATTTTAAGGTCTCTGCAAACGATGATGCATACGGCGACGATGGAGGGGATGGCACGGGATTTTTGTATGTCGATATTGACACGTACCGTCCGGGAAACATTACGTATGCAGAGACTCTTACTTAGCCAGAGTAATTACTCGATTCGTCAATAAATACGGGTGTTAGAGTTTTCAGGTCGCCCTAAGGCCTCTAACTTGACCTAACGACTAGGTACCTACTAACATTACAGTATGATCTGAAATCCTTCCTATTAATTTCTCTGGATCGATTGCTATGAAACTCGGTAGGTATGTACCTAGACAGCTGAAGACTTGGAATAACACATAGGCTACTTTTATCACGATATCCCCGCGGTGGGTGAAATCGCGGCTTTCTGCTAAGAATACTTTTTATCGCACACACAAGGGCATCAAAAATGCAACATTCTATAAGATGCCCTTCTCTATGGTGCCAATTTACAATGGGGTGGCACACGCAAAAGCTGTGAGCAGATGGCGCTGGGGTCGGATGATCTTTTTTTTTTTTTGATGATGGTCCCCCAAAAATAAAAACGCCGAGTTTTTTTTTCTTTCTTTCGGTCTGAGACGGATATGGCCAATTTGGCGCCGAGAGTTGTAAAAAACACCTGTTTGACAGTTCTTAATTCAAACCTAAGATCAGTCGACCAACGCCCTCTGCCGGGATAAAAAGTTAGTGTTCCTCCTCATTTCTCTAATTTTCACATGTTTTTATTTTCAGTTGATGTCCAACCTATCTCACGCAAGCTCAGAGGCTGGTCAAGGGGCCGCTGGACTCCTCAGCAAAGGGCTGGGAGGTTTCGGGGGCGGCAAGTAAAGGACACGCCATCGCAGACCTTATGCATCAGTACAAACGTTTCATTGTATATCAACACCTCTATACATAATATTATTATGGTATATTGTATTTATATTGTAAATAAAACAAAAACAATATTTTGAATGGAAATTGGAATAAAGTATGATAATATTATTATTATGTACTATTAGGGGTCAGAAGTGCAGTTGCAATCTTAGTTGGCTAAACGACCTTCTTGTTTGGGTAATTCATTTTACCCCGTTGAGCTTAGCTAGCCATTTAAACGTGTCATACATAGCTTAAATAAATCCTAATAAATTTATAAACATAGTATTAAAAATTATTTATGAATAAATTGCACAGTCATTTCGTTACTGTTTGCTTTTATGAAATAAAATAATAAACACTGCTTCTATTCGATATCAGTGTAGGATTTTTATTTTTGAAAATTTAATTGGAAAGTTGGGGGTTGGGGGTAGAGTGAAATCAGACCTTCATAGAGGAGCGAGTACCTATAGAAAAAAATACAGTAGAGGAATGCAAAAATGTCACATATGTCTAGGGTGCTACTGGGGCTTTTGACCTTTAACTGTACAATAACTCTAACTATCTACCGCACACATAATCTCAATCATTAGTTTCTTTAAAAAAAGAAACAAGTTATTTAAGTATACGTATAATTTTACCTCATTTTTTTACCTAATTCTTCAGCACAATAGATACTCGTCATATTTTATTTTAAGCTTAGTCTTAAGTTATTTTTATACTTATATTATATTACTCACTAACTTTAATCTTATACTCGAATACCTACCTAATTTAATTTTTATTATTAATTATTTCCTTAATTCATTCATTCACAAAATTACAATCACAATTTAGATTTCATTAAATTGCATATAAAATGAATTTTCACATCTATTCGAAAAAAAAGAAAATGCTTGGCTTAAATCAACCGTCCGAAATACCTAAATATTGATGAGTAAAAAAGAAAATAGTTTCTAGCGACAGAACACTGAAGTTATGAGCAGGGTTTTTATTAAATAGACAATATTTGGATCAAGTACCTAAGTACATACATATTTGAAGCTTAATTTTGTTTGGTTCCTTAGAGAAGCACACGGTAGAACGCAGGCATTCGCTCACTGCAAAGGCCTTCATAAAAAATAACCTCTGTAAAGACATGGACTTCAAATTTAAAGCTTATGCAGAGTAGTTTGTAAAAATCGCCTGGCGCATCTGTTTCGAACTAACCAAAATTTTAAGCTTTAAAAAGTGGCCACGAATTTAATGTGATAAATTGATCTATTCAAGCTTTTACATAAACTGCTTAGCAGTACATAGGTACGGAAGTTTATTTTAAATTTTTAATAATACCTACGTGTATTTTTGAAATCGCTTATAAAGTGTCGTTGTAACTTAAGTAAGTTTTCTGTCTAAATCTGAAATTAGGGGTTTAGCTTATTATCTCATATAATTTGTGTATGTGTTGTAATTGAATAAAACATGCCATCCGTACAACAGTTGCTTGTTTTTTTTTCGTTAACATTAACAGGAAACCGCTCTGCTATTCGCCAATAATTTCAAAGTTAATATACACAATGGACCAAAAATAGTGATTGCGCCGAGGCGCACAACTACTAAGCTGTGATAGGCATCAACTGTAGAGATCAAATCGCTTAAGAGTAGTGCACAGCAAATACGTTTCAGAGTTTTAGGTATTTTGCAAAGTTATTGCTATCTCAACGCTCTCCTCTGCCGCCTTCGCTGTGAGTTTCGATGTGTGAGTGTCTATGCGCGCACACATCTAAACAATCTACTTCACCGCCCGCACGCTGCACACTTCCCCAATCGCTCGCTTCAGTTCATCAGTCGACGCGCTACAACCACGAGAGTTACCTTGTTTCACGTTGTTTGGCTTGCAACAAAAATTGTGATTTACAATAACCGTTTCATATTATGATTACAATCTAAAAATAATATTCCAAACTAGTAGTTTACGTTTAATGACTTACCTACGTACGACCTATTCGTAGTTTTATTTAAGTATATCATTCGTATTATTAGAATTAATTTAAGTAAATACTATTATGATATATTTTATAAAATTACCCACTTTTTTAGGGTTCCATAGTTTTAACAATAGTAATACTTTCGTCATGTCCGTCCGTCAGTGTTCTGTTTAGCTCAATGACGCTTTGTAGGTACCTACTAGAGAACTTTAAAAAAAAGTATGCTTCAAAAATGCAAAATATTTTGTAAATACTTATTCCAAAAATTATTATTATTTACAAAAAGATTTTGTAAATACTTATAATGAATACGAAAACACCTGCCTGACCAGAAACAAACATGTGTCAGACATACAAATGTTAGAGCCAGTTTACATGTGGGGAGCCGAAGGCGACCTGTCACATACACACACACAGAGCCAGTTTTATAGATCCCGAATAAAATGTCAGATAGCTCATTCGAAGGATTTCGACAGTGCTTTCCATATATTTTATGTCATTTTATCTTCTGAATAGACAATGTGACACTTGACGGGGACCCGTGAAACTTCAACTACCCTTAGTTTTCACCTTTCTATATTTTTCTTGTGAAAACAAATACATAATTGATTATTTTTGAGCTTTGAATTGTCGATCTAGAAAAATAAATGAATCCTAAATTTTATGTCTTTGGCTTTTTTATTTATTACTCTTGTTTTAGCATAAAAAATGTCATAATATAAATAGGGACCACTTGCTAGTTCGTTCGTCTGTCTATTATGGCCCATTTTTTCAGGAACGGATAGAACTATCAAGTAAAAATGTACATGAAATACCTACTAAAGTTATATACTTAGGCTGTAAAATAATATTTTACAATGATCGATCAAAAGATAGGACAATTTATAAATAAGTATACCTACCTTCATAGGAGTGTACCGAACTCTCGGCGCACGAGTCCATCTCGCAGTTGACGTTTTTAGGGTTCCGTAGCCAAATGGCAAAAAACGGAACCCTTATAGATTCGTCATGTCTGTCTGTCTGTCCGTCTGTCCGTCTGTCCGTCCGTATGTCACAGCCACTTTTTTCCGAAACTATAAGAGCTATACTGTTGAAACTCGGTAAGTAGATGTATTCGGTGAACCGCATTAAGATTTTCACACAAAAATAGAAAAAAGTACCAAAGTTTTGGGGTTCCCCATACTTAGAACTGAAACTCAAAATTATTTTTTTCATCAAACCTATACGTATGGGGTATCTATAGATAGGTCTTCAAAAATGATGTTAAGATATCTAATATCATTTTTTTCTAATCTGAATAGTTTGCCCGAGAGACACTCCCAAAGTGGTAAAATGTGTGTCCCCCCCCCTATAACTTCTAAAATAAGAGAATGATAAAACTAAAAAAAATATATGATGTACATTACTATGCAAACTTCCATCGAAAATTGGTTTGAACGAGATCTAGCTAGTAGTTTTTTTTTAATACGTCATAAACCGTTAATCGCAATTTTCCTTTCATTCAATTCAGAAATGTACGGAACCCTTCGTGCGCGAGTCCCACTCGCACTTGGCCGGTTTTTTTAAATTCAGTAATTATTTACAAATAAGTTATACCTACCTACATGTAAGTGTACGGAACCTTCGGCGCACGAGTGTGACTCGCACTTCACTGTTTTTCTATTCAGAAATCAATTACAAATAGGTAAGTATACCTACCTACATACATACATGTGAGTGTACGGAACCATCGGCGCACGAGCGTGACTCGCACTTGACAGATTTATTTTTATTCAGAAATCAATTACAAATAGGTAAGTATACCTACCTACATACATACATATATGTGAGTGTACGGAACCATCGCCGCACGAGTGTGACTCGCACTTGACTGATTATTATTTACTAGCTGCGCCCGCGGTTTCACCCGCGTAAGTCCCGATCCCGCGGGATTAACGGGATCAAAAGTAGCCTATGTCCTTCTCCAAGGTCCTATCCATCTCTATACCAAAATTCATCAATATCGGTTCAGCGGCTTAGGTGTGAAAGCGTAACAGACAGACAGACAGAGTTACTTTCGCATTTATAATATTAGTAAGATTAATTCAGAAGATAATTACAAATAGCTACTAATAGTGGATAATTACCATAACAGAAGGTAATTACAAATAGTTACCTACCTACATACATGTGAGAGTACGAAACCATCGGCGCACGAGTCTGATTCGCACACTAGTTGCAAATAAATTTACAAGTAAATATACTTACATATATAATACCTACCTATATACCTTATAAGACCAAAATGCAAAAAACATTTTTTCTTACTGTCATCGACATCGACATCGGATATACTATCCCATCCCTAGTGTCGATATTACAGTACCTAAGCATCCTTAGTGCTATTGCTTGTCTGTATATGATACCTTGCCCCCAACCCCCCTTGTGCCCGATATCTGCCGATAGAGATAGTTGCAGCTCGTGAGATTTGTAGGTACATTTTTTGATAGAATTTGCGTTCTGGGAGAAACCTTTTTTCCACCCTTAAATTGTAACAAAATGATACGTTATTGATGTCAATCGCTTAAATAGTTTGTATTCTATGTCTGTACGTTTTGATTTTCTTTTAAAAGTTTTTTGTTTTACTAAAATACTGACATATATTAGTCATAGTTTTAGCGCTAAAATATGCTTGGTTAAGGCGCTTATAACTTTAAAATGATTAAAAAAAATGAAAAAAGGAAAACGTAGGAACCTAGTTTATTATGAGTTAATAACACTAAAAAAAAATCACCGAAATCGGACAATGTTAAGGGGTGGAAAACAGGTTTTTCTTTTTGTATGAAGAAGTACGCGTCGAGTGATCCTCTTAACGAAAGTAATGAAATGTTTAAAAATTCGCGGGCAAAATATAACAAGAGAAAGTGACGTCATTGTTTGGGGTTGTCATTTAATACAATTTTTCTACCTGAAGCCTATTTCTACCATTTCGTAGCAAAAACAAAACGCTATTTTTTTTGACAAGTCTGACTAAAATTAAAACTGTCAATGTCAAAAAGAAATGTAAATAAAAATGGCTGCGATAGTTCGCGCTGGGTTTTCTTTTGCAAAAAAATCAGTTTTTTCCACATCAATCCGATCTATCGCAACTACAAATACGCTTAATATTAAAGAAAGTAAGTAGCAGCAGCTCGCTATTCTAAATTTAAGTTATTAAACAACTTAGCGACATAACCTCTTCAAAATTTAATTTTCGTAAAATTAACATGATTCATTGATAAAACGGGTGCCCTTTCGATCGCATAAATTTTTTTTTCATAATGTTGTTTGGCATAAAAGTTTCAGCATAAAGTTTTCTCACATAAATAGTGATCGGCATGTTATAATCGCAGAATGGTTTCATTGGTATAACGTTAACTTTCTCTAATCTTCTTTATCATAATTTTGAACAGCATAAATGTATAGGACATAATTGTTATACGCCTAAAGATGATTTATCATAAAACACAAAACGCATAATGGAGGTATCCATAACCGCTAAAGTCATAAACATACATGATAATAAATTGGACTAAGTCTATTTAACAAATGAAAAGACACAATGGTAATAGTCATCTTTAATCAAACTTTAGGTGAGAAGATTGGTGGCGAAGTTACGTTTCCCCATACGTAATACTGACCAAACCACGTCGCTATATCGTCTGTAACAATCAATGAAGAGTAAAAGTTTTAAAGAGCTTCATTCACTGAATTCTGTCATATTAACGGGCGTTTTACCCAAACTAGGAGTACGCAGAAAACTATACAGAGCACCCCGACTAGGATAGGTTAGGTTCATATTAGAACATGATTACGCACAGCGCTTTGGCGAGCGAGCGAAGCGAGCGTGCCGCGGCAGCGGTCGCTAAAGCGCCTAATATTATAAATAAACAAGGTGTGGTGTATCAAAATTGAATTTTATATGCAATTCATAGCAAAGTTTGTGAACTACTACATAATATGAAATGATATTCTAAATTTTAATATGATAATAATTTTAACTCATTTTACATTTGTTAACATTATGGTTTTTTATGCTTATGACTTGTAATCTTTATGCCATAAGGTGAGATGCCAATAAATGTTATGATTAGTAATCGTTATTCTAAAAACATTTATGCAAGAATATTTTATGCTAATATATCATTATTATAAACGAAGTTATGCGAAATTAAATTATGCCTAATGATTTATTCTAAATGAACGTTATGCGAAAAGAAGCGTATGCCAAAAAACGTTATGCAACCTTACATTATGCCTCTTAAATTTATGCAACCCAATATGGACCCTGATAAAACACCATCGTTTTGTAAAATTTTCAGTTCGTTCGCGAAATGAAGGATCAACTTTAGTAATAGAAGCTGTCAATGTACCTTCTCCGCGTGCAGAACACTTGGTAAAATTGGAGGCAGTAAAACCTTTGGATGTGGAAACTTTACCAGTTCCCATGAAGACAGAGAAGCCGTGTACAATGTGTTCGCTAGGGCTGGATGTGAAGCACACAGACGTGTTGATATTGAGTCAGTTTGTGAGGTCAGATGGGTGTATGCTGCCGCGACGGATCACTGGCTTGTGCAAGAGACAGCAGAAGAAGATAGGTACAATGGTCACTATGGCACAGAAAGCAGGTGGGTTAGGACTTAAATTCAAATTACATTTATTTAATAGTATTTCACATGATCATTTTGAATTGTCACCAATTGAATGTGTCCTTGGAATGCGAAGGAGACACAAGCAACTCATGGGGTTCTTTTTTTGGTAATATCATGAATTTTCTACTAGTTGTCCTGCGGTTTCACTCAGGTACGCCCTGATCTTGCAGTTAGTCAGGAGAATCACTCAAAAAAAAAAAAACCTTGGCACAAAGAAAATCTGAAACTTATATGAAACTCTTTGGTAAGTAAGGCAGACTGGTATATTTGACAGATAGGGCAGCCATTTTGAATTCCATGACCAACTCGATTTGTCCTGACCAATCAGAAGCGACCTCACATTTTACTAAACTCCTTGTTATTTTTGAAACACGTTTGTTGTATGGGAGCCCCTTTTAAATAATTGTTTTATTTTGTTTTTAGTATTTGTTGTTGTAATTACAAAAATCCGTTTCCGGTCGTCGTACAATAAACACGAATGTCAACAACCTCCGCGATTTTAATCGAGTACTAGTGCAAAAAGTGACTATTAAGTGCCGTTCGGATACGAAAGCAAACAAATAAAGATCAGTGAACATTTTGATATAAAAAATCACAGTGAAAATATCGTTTCGAGACTATAAAAGTGCAACATATCATTGCAAATATAACCTCCAAACCGAACAAATAGTGATTGTCATTTTGAGCATAGACTAAATAAGAAACAATTCTGCCAACTTTCTAAAAAGCAAATAGTGTTGCCAGCGAAAGAAAAATAAAATGGACAAAAACATGGAACTATTATTGTCGAAACTAGACGAAAAACTTAACCACCAAACTTTACTCATTACAACCACGGTAACAAACAACGTAATGGAAGCTTTAAACGAAAAACTTTCAAATATAATAGAAGAAAACAGTAACCTAAAAAAGAAAATAACTTATTTGGAAGAAAAACTAAACATCGCAGAAAAAGATAAAAGAAAAAATAATCTCATCTTTTTTGGAGTACAAGAAATTGAGAAATCAAAGTTTGAGCTTGTGGATCAAATCAAAGAATTGATAATAGACGCAAACGTGCACCTGGATAGCCAAGAGATTAACTATGTCCAGAGAATTGGCCGATGGACTGAAAATAAAACTCGTCCCGTGATTGTATCCTTTACTACCTCGTGGAAAAAACACCTGATTATGAAGACAAAAAATAGTTTGCCAGAGGGAATTTATATAAAAGAAGACTTTCCTAAGGAGATCCTCGAAAAAAGGCGACAATTACAAGCTAAAGTCGAAGAGGAAAGAAAGAAGGGGAACATCGCTTTTATAAAGTATGACAAACTCGTCGTCAAACCACCCTCAACAACAAATCGAGACAAAAGGAAAAGAGAAGAGTCCAAATCACCCAAGTCGTCAACGCATAAGAAAACAAATAAAACTTACCAAAATACAACACCAGGTTTTTTGAAAGGGGAATGCAATAGATCAACCTCACAATCTGAACCACCAAAAAACTAACTACCATCGACAGCCGGAACCAAAACACAAACAACAGTAAAGCTAAACTAAAACCAACAAATAAAGGTCTCAATCCGGCTGGTCACCGTGAGACGTCTGACCAACACCCTCTAACAAGAAGAAACAATACACTCAATATTGCAACCTTAAACACGAAAACCCTCAGAACTGATGAAAGCCTACAAGAGTTAGAAACAGCCCTAGAAGACATTAACTGGGACATCCTAGGTATTAGCGAGATGCGCAGGCTAGGAGAAAAGATTGAGGAACGCACCGAATACATACTTTTTAGTAAAGGTGAAATATCCGGACAAAGGGGAGTAGGTTTTATAATCAAACGGTCAATGAAACAAAATATACAAGAACTTATTGGAATTTCTGACCGACTAGCTGTTCTTAACATCAAATTGCCAGGATACAGAAAACCATGGTCAATTATACAGATATATGCTCCCACAGAGCAAGCAACAAAGACAGAAATAAAACTCTTCTACGAACAAGTAAATCAAACATTAACAAAATACTTAAACAACCATATTATTTTAATGGGCGACTTCAATGCTCAAGTTGGAGTAAAACAAAATAAAGAAGAATATGTCCTTGGAAAGTTTGGTCAAGGAAAAAGAAGCGAAAATGGGGAACGACTGGTTGAACTGTTGCTACAATACAATCTAACGCTACTCAACAGCATCTATAAGAAAAACAAAAGGAATAAGTGGACATGGATTTCCCCTGGAGGCGCTACAAAGAACGAGATTGACTACATAACATCAAACTACCCAAAAGCATTCAAGGACACTTCAGTAATTACCAAATTCAATTTCAACACAGATCACCGCATGGTAAGAAGCATCTTAAGAAAAGATTCACCAAAGCTATCTAGGAATCATATATCCCCACACAAAACAGAACAACACAGCAATGAGGCCCAAAAGAAAATTGCGCAGTCACTGATGGAATCAGCCGAAGAAATATCAACAATAGACAATGATGTGCACACGAAATATGACAAGCTAGAAAGTCTACTAACTATAGTCAAAACTGAAAATAGCAGAAAAAACAAATATAATCTCAGCGACAAAACATTAAAACTAATAGAGGAAAGAAAAAACCTACTTTCTAATCACCCGAGAAAAGAAACTATCAAAACAATTACCAAACTAAGTAAGGAAATCAGGGAGCATATCAGAAAAGACAGGAGAAACAAGAGGCTACAAACATTAGAAAGACATATACAGCAAACAGGAGGAGTCAAAAAAGCACTCAAAGAACTAAGAGAAACAAACAAAGAATGGATACCAAAACTGAACAAAACGGGGATTATCTCCACAAATAGAAAAAACATCAACATGATAGCCACAACATTCTACGAAGACCTTTACTCAAACCTAGACTACCAACGGAAAAAAGAACAGAGGAAACACCAAAATGAAAGTCAGCATCAAGTACTACCTGAACCAAAAATACTCCCAAGCGAAGTAGAAAGGGCTATACACAGCCAGAAGATAGAAAAAGCTCCGGGCCCCGACAAGGTCACAAATGAACTTCTTAAAGGCACCCTCGAAGAACTACTGCCAATACTCACTTCAATATTTAACGACATTCTAACAACTAGCATTATCCCTACACAGTGGAAAACATCACATATTATTCTCATATTTAAGAAAGGACAAAAGGACGACATAAGAAACTTCAGGCCCATAAGCCTAATGTCAAATGTGTACAAAGTTTTCTCCAAAGTCATCCTGGAAAGAATAAGCAAAAAACTAGATGAAAACCAACCCAGAGAGCAAGCGGGCTTCAGACAAAAACACTCCACACTGGACCATATACACACAGTGAAACAGATAGTCGAAAAATATAACGAGTATAACAAGAAACTATACATGGCATTCATTGATTATTCCAAGGCTTTCGACAGCATAAGCCACAAAGCCATCTGGGAAAGCCTGGAACAGCAAGGGATACCTTCGATCTACACCAACATTATCAAAAACATCTATGCAAATAGTGAAGCAAGAATCCAATTAGAAACCTTGGGAAAAAAGTTCAAGATCGAAAGGGGAGTAAGACAAGGGGATCCCTTATCACCAAAATTGTTCTCGGCAGCCTTGGAAAACATCTTCCGCAACTTAGACTGGAATATCTATGGCCTAAATGTGCAAGGCGTGAAACTGAACCACCTAAGATTTGCGGACGATATAGTTCTTTTCGCAGAAAACCCAACACATCTCAGCGAAATGATTGATTCACTTAACAATGAAAGTAAGAAAGTAGGCCTATCCATGAATAGAGACAAAACAAAATTGCTTACAAACTCTAAACATACAACTATAAAAATCGACAACCAACCACTTGAATATGTGATGGACTACATCTACCTGGGCCAAATAATCTCTCACAAAGACCAAACCACAAAGGAAATCGCCAGACGAATTGCTAATGGATGGAGAAAATTTTGGTCTTTAAAAGAAATCATGAAATCCAAAGAGCTTGGCCTGCACATAAAAAGGAAGGTCTTCAACATGTGTATACTTCCAGTCATCACTTATGGTTGTGAAACCTGGGCACTTACCATACACCACAGAGAAAAGTTGGAACGATGTCAGAGAGCCATGGAAAGAAGCCTGACTGGGATAAAGAAACAGGATAGAGTTAGAAGCAGCACAATAAGAGAAAAAACAAAAGTAGCTGATTTGATTGAACGAATTGATCAACAAAAGTGGAGATGGACGGGACACATGATTCGTGATCCCCAAGAAAAATGGTGCCAAATTGTCACTGATTGGTATCCCAGAGATGGAAAGAGAAACAGAGGACGCCAACCAACAAGATGGGAAGACGACCTAAAACTCACAGTTGGACATCATTGGAGAAGGGTAGCACGTGACCGATGTCAGTGGAAAATGTTAGAGGAGGCCTATGCCAAGAGGCACACTGAGCTACGTGACATACTATAACAAAATCTATAAAATTGATACTTGTACTTACTTGTAGTTCAGAATAAAGGGCTAATTATTATTATTATTATTATTATTTGTTGTTGTAGCGGCAACCGAAATACATATTCTGTGAAAATTTCAACCTTCTAGCTATTACAGTTCATGAGATACAGCCTGGTGACAGACGGACAGACGGACGGACGGACAGCGAAGTCTCAGTAATAGGGTCCCGTTTTTACCTTTAGGTACGGAACCCTAAAAAGTAGCTTATGTGTGATTCCAAGTCCCAGCTATCATGTTTTATCGATATCTCTTCCAGGTCTGATGATCAACCTGACACCTAGCAACTGCAAAAAGGACCCCACCAAGAGGTGGAACTGGAAGAAATTCAACACATACTACGATGAGACAACAATCTTCATGAGAAGGGTACCCAGACAAGAGGACAAATTCAAACGATGAACATAATAATTAGTAATTACCTACTAGTAGACTGGTTCACAAGTTTAAAAACGTGTTAAATAGAAGTAAAGCTCCTAAAAATATGTGCGATAGCTCATTCGATTCGGAATGACGTCTAGAAAAATGTTTTTTAAGCATATATTAGCACATAAAAAAATGCGATTGTTATTAACAAAATAAGATTAAAAAAAAAAAATTTAGGTTATCGTTAATAATTTCTAAAATAATGATATTTAAGGAATTTTGAAAGATCCTGAAAGAGGAGGATATTTCCAATAATAAAGTCCTAACTCCCGGAACTCTATCTCTATTATTTATATTAAAAAAAAACCGTTGAAAATAGGTCTCCGCGAGGTCGTTACGGCATAGGCAAAAATCGGTATATTATCTCAAATATTTTTTTATAGTATTAAATAACAATTTAAAAATTTGAATAAATTATGGTATAATCTAGACACTTGAACGTAAAAAACCTTGGTGAAAAAAAAATGTTTACCTCGATTTTTCAAAAAGTTAGACCATTATTAATATTTTTAAATTAACAACAAATGAAATGTCTAAAATTTTTTTTTTTAGTATTATCTTATTATTGCTGTTTTTGCAATTTTTGCACCTTATTGAGAAGAGCTCCACGAAGTGAAAAATTTATAGGTCAATTATTTAAACTTTTATGCCGTAATTTATAAAAACAGAGATTGGAGAAAAATTAGTTAATTAACAATGGTTTAACTGTTTGAAAAACCGACGTAAACATTTTTTTTCACCAAGGTTTTTGCGTTTGAGTGTCTAGATTACACCATAATTTATTCAAATTTTTAAATTGTTATTTAATACTATAAAAAAAATATTTGAGATAATATACCGATTTTTGCCTATGCAGTAACGACCTCGCGGAGCCCAATTTTCAACGGTTTTTTTTAATATAAATAATAGAGATAGAGTTCCAGAAGTTAGGACTTTATTATTGGAAATATCCTCCTCTTTCAGGATCTTTTTCAAAATTCCTAAAATATCATTATTTTAGAAATTAATAACGAAAACCTAAATACCTTTTTTTTAAATCTTATTTTGTTAATAACAATCGCAATTTTTTATGTGCTAATATATGCTTAAAAAACATTTTTCTAGACGTCATTCCGAATCGAATGAGCTATCGCACATATTTTTAGGAGCTTTACTTCTATTTAACACGTTTTTAAACTTGTGAACTAGTCTATAGTATGGAAATTGGTATAAATAAAATAATTATTGTTTAGCAATCAATTTATTTTAATTTAGTAGTGGTACAGGTGCCGGCAAACATCTTGAAACATACTGATGTGGACGGCGTAAGTTAGCGCAGTACATTTACGTCGTATGAAAAATCGATTTCTGCGCAGACTTTTTTTCAAGATGTTTGCAGGCACCTGTAAAACCTCCGATAAGACCATGGTGCTCCCCTACAATATAACAGTATTACAAGTTAGAAAGGTTAGTACTAGACCCAAAACTACTGAACCTATTTGTAATGAAACCTGTTATGTATCTACATTATATACAGCTATCTAGATACAACTATCTCGTTGTAATAACATTTTATCTCGATGTTGCCACGGGATCGAGGCGTGGGTGAAACCGCGAGGCGCTGTTAGTTGCTACATATAGTACGGATTTTGATGCGTTTTTTTTAAATAGTGATTCAAGAGGAAGGTTTTTATCACTGAACTCTATCTATACAAGTACGCTGGAATTGCTAAACCATACAAAATTACATTAGATATTTGTGCCGATTTGATTTGCGCCATGTTGCGATGTTTTCTATTGAAAGTGATGGTGACCGTCCACAGAACTATTAGTTCCACGGACCATCACTTTCAATAGAAAACAGCGCAACATGGCGCAGATCAAATAGACACAAAATTCAGAGCGAGATCTCCTGTCCATATTATGGAGGTCAGTGGTTTTTATGCATAAAACCACCTGTGCAAAGTCGGGGCGGGCCGCTATTATGAATAATTCAAACAACGATTGTAAGTAAGTGTCAATTTATTACCAGTTTCGTTGTCTTGAGTAAGTTATACACAACATATAAAGCAACAAACACTGCACAATCACTATTATACAAATAAAGTATCAAAATAACGCAGGCAGTCATTTCAACAGTAAAATACTTCATATCACTGCACTTAATCGAAACTATAGTTACAAAAAATGCATTTTTAAGTTAGGTATGTATAATTATTAAAATTTATTCTAATTTTAACATTTTTTCTATAAATAAATATCGCCTAAATGTTGTTAACACATTTATGTGTATACACACACATATTGCAGTCTATATGTATTAATTCCTCTTTAGTACCATGCTTCTATTATGGTATCGTTTCACAGCCTTTCATATAGATATAGGTAACCAAGATCCTTTGGTGGGTTTTCTGAGAGAGCAACCTGAAATAAGAAAGGCGAAAATATAGTTTTATGTTACTTAAAAATTATAATTATTGGCCACTTTGTGGTGTTGTTGGTCTAGTGGTAGATACTTCGATTTTCATTTCGAAGGTCATGCGTTCTAGTCCCGACCGTGTCTTTTGCTTGCGAAAAAGACATTGCTGCGGAAAAGGTTCTGTGCGTCGCTCTTTAGGTGAAGGAAAACATCGTGAGAAAAGCCATAGCTTACCTCTCCAAACATATTGACCCATATTTCCTCTAGGCAGGACTAACTAGGCTGAGAGAGTAAAGGATGATTCACGCTACAACGTGCCGTGCCCCGTCCGGGCCCCGGACGGGGCACGGTCAAACATAGGTATACTTTTTGTATGAAGTAATTCATGCATGACCGTGTGTCGGTCGTGCCCCGTCCGGGCCCGGACGGGCCACGGAATGGACGTGGCACGTCGTTGATATGTCGGTGGGTATTGTTTCCCGTCGCCGGCACGGTCCGGTCCCGTCACGTTGTAACATGAACATATGCGCCCGGGCGCCCGCAGGGCAGTCAACGTCAAATGTTAGTGAGGTGAGCAGCTAAACAACAAAATGAACGATGAAAAGTTATTAGAGTGTGTGCGCAAATATAAATACTATGTAAATTATTTAAAATTTTACTTTCTTTTAATTCACAATGCAACTTTGATTATATTATTGGAGAATTAATATGAAGTTCCTATTTAGAAAAAAAATGACTCGTCTCACAATCGAGATTGGTCGATTTTTTGTGTGTATCAGGATGGCGGGTGTATGTCTTAAAATCGTAAAGTTATATACATGAGAGGAATGTACTAGCAATGTACTGAATGTACCTAAAATTTGGAGCAATGTACTATTTATTTTGATGATATCTCTGTAACCTTTCGCTATACCTATTGGGTTGGGTTTTTAATTACGTGAGAGTACATTCCTCGTACATTTCTTTGGCAGTTTATTCCACTTCCAGAAGTGTCTAGTTGGCTCAAAATAAAAGTACACCCGCCAACCTGACGTCAGGTTGGCGGGTGTACCTTGTTTCTTTAATAACTTTGGCCCTGAAATAGTACATTGCTCCAAATTTTAGGTACATTCAGTTCATTGCTAGTACATTCCTCTCAGGTATATAACTTTACGATTTTAAGACATACACCCGCCATCCTGATACACACGATTTTTTTATCCTATCCTACTAATATTATAAATGTGAAAGTTTGTATGGATGTTTGTTACTCTTTCACGCAAAAACTACTGAGCCGATTGCGATGAAACTTGGAATACTTATAGATAGCTGGAGACTTAGAATAGCACATAGGCTTCTTTTTATCCCGATATTCCCGTGGAATCGGAACTTACGCGGGTGAAACCGCGGGACGCAGCTAGTGTACGATAAATACTTTGTGATTTTTTACATATAAATTTATTATCTACCTGCTTTCTACCTGAGGCAAACTGCTAATCGTTCGATGGGAGATATAGGCTTTTGAAATCTTGTCGTTTTTTTGTTTAGGTCTGGTTTTACTTTTTCAAGTAAAAAAGTAAAGCATTCCTTAGACATTCCAAAATAACCATAAAACTTAGTGTCGTCATCTATTAATTCTTTGTAAAGTAAAGCAAGTTCTCCTTCTGCTTCTCGCTTTCTCCAGGTTGATGTACGGGGTGTACATCCAACCTGGAGAAAGCGAGAAGCGAATCTTCTTTTAGTTGTTGCGCTTCTCGATTTTCCAATACTTCGTCATCGATGGCAATTGCAATAGCTGCCAATTCTAATTGCGAAAATTGCATATTTACTTAATCGTCAAGTCTATCGACAGACGAAATCACTAGCAAACAGCCCGGTGTAACATGAATGACTAGCCGGGCGGCCGGGCGCACGGCGGACGTGTCCCGGCCGGGGCACGTCCCGGTCGCGGCACGGTTGTAGCGTGAATGACTAGCCCGGCCGTGCCCCGGCCCGGCGCACGGCGGACGTGTCTCGGCCGGGGCACGTCCCGGTCGCGGCACGGTGTAGCCG
>CAUEGO010000297.1:0-17488 GCA_958496205.1 Idaea biselata
TCCCGATATTTCCACCCCGGTGTAGAGGTGTTTCACCTCTACAAAACTCTAATAGAGGCGAGCAAATAAAACGAGATGCGGTACTCTTTGAGCGTTGTGTGAGAGGAGTGCGTTGATGTCTTTTGTATGGCGGCGACTAAATCCCGTAGATGCTAACATCTGTGATTTCGATCGGTTTTATTTTTATATGTAGGTAGGTATAAGACTATGATTAGAACTTTCAACTTTCCAGTTTAAATATACCTATAGTATATCCTACGCCTTTCGGTGTCATAACCTTCATCAGTGTGTCTCTGTCAAGGCTGACTCTACTTGACCCGGTGTGCATGTCCTGCCCTCGCCGCTCCCCGCGCCGCACCTCGCCGCCGCCGGGCTGGTGCCTGGAAGACACCAGGCCGGCACCTGCCGCGCCGGGCTGGTGCCTGGTAGACGCCAGGCCGGCACCTGCCGCGCCGTGCCGCGCTGCAACATCACGCAACCGATCGTCGTTGTCCGCTGTGTAACACTTGCCGGTCTATTAATAGCGCAAACATAAACTTGCGTGACAACCGACTAGTTCTGCCGCCCGGCTACACCCGCCACCACTCCGCTACCTCCCAACCCCCGCCCCGCCCCCGCAAGCCGCCGCCGAACGGTCACTCCTCTCCTCTCACATTTATGCTAATTATGTTTGTGTTTGACAGTTTTATACGTTAAACTTTTATTTGTATTTTTATGACACTGTGTGCTGCGAAAGTATTCTAACGGCCGTTTACATTTAAATACTAATCGCAGTTCACTCTCGCTCCCGCTCCGCGACACACGACGGGCGGGACGGGACGGGACCGTATTCACATTCATTTGGTATCTTAAACAGAAACCTTGACACTTCAACGTTTAAGATTTTATGATAGCACCCGAAGAGAAAGATTATCCATCCAGGTTTCCACACGTCTACCTTCTACAGCTTCATCAATCCTACACGATCGGTGTTGGTCAGAGCAGCTACCTATGTGATGCCGCACCCGTCGTCATGTCGGCTGACGAACACGCCCGTCACGCGCCCGTCCGTGTTCCTCCTCGTGTCGTGTCTACCTACTAGCTAGCTGCTCGAGGAACAGTCTGTAAGGCCGAGAGAGGTCGCTCACCGGAGTCACCGACACCTTCGCATCTATAACGAGCTCCTCCATTTAGGAGTCAGCTAATCGAGTGATATAATTTAGCGACAAATATTTGAAAACACGGAACGAGTTTGGTCACTACCAGTCCGGTGGCGGCGCGGCGGCCGGTATGTAGGCGACACGTCGTCGGCGCGGGCGCGCGGTGGTAGGCGCAGAGACAATTCATGTTTACCCTACCTATATGAAGAAAAGACTAAACTTAAAGTAAATAAATCTCCATTACTTCCGTTTTGAACTTCGATAGGGAATAATTTGTGGACAAAAAGTTCAGGAATTTCCTTTATGCAGTGAAATAAGAATAAGGTCTCGCGCATACATATGTAACGTTTCCCGGATGGGGGAGGGGGGTGGGGGCACGGGCACGGGGTTTTTGTATGTAGAAATTTACACGTTCCATCCGGAAAACGTTACGCATGCAGATACCTTAACACATCGTTTTTGGCTTCTATTTTTATAGTATTTCTGTTTGCATTTTCCGGACTTCCTAATGTAGCTACTTTTATACCTAGGTAGTTCTCCGCCGCTTAGAGACATTTTAATATCATATCTGATTGTCTGTTAGCTATGCAATGTGCAATTAAGAACTACCTACTGAACCTATTAAAAGCTGGTTTTTATAAATAGCTCTTGTATAATTTCTAGAAAGATCGAGAATAGTCGTGATCTTACCGTAACAGTATAAGAATAATTCACTTTATTTATTCCGATACTAGCAGCTCCCCGCGGTTTCACCCGCATAAGTTCCGATCCCGTGAGAATATCGGGATCAAAAGTAGCCTATAGCCTTCCTCAATAAATGGACTATCTAACACCGAAAGAATTTTTCAAATCGGACCAGTGGTTCCTGAGATTAGCGCGTTCAAACAAACAAACAAACAAAAAAACAAACAAACTCTTCCGCTTTATAAAAGTAAATAATAATAGAGTCACAGTGAGAGAGAGGGAGAGACCGCGGGCCACAGCTAGTTCGATATACTTAGATGTGAGAGTGCCACGGTGTCGATGTGTGTGTGAGTGACACGTGGCTGTGTGCGTGCGAGGTAACGTTAAACCCATCAATTCAATATGAAATATCAATTCCCACCGAAGCGCCTCGTGTTGTACTACGAGTATACTGTAATATAGTTGATTGAGAACATTGTAGGTATATCGTCCCAAGGTGCGGTCCCTTCCCTACGACATTCGACATGGGTACATACGTAGGTCTCCTCGGAACTGGTTGTACCTACATACGCACATGTTCAAGATATGGAGGTACTTCATTAAACTATAATAGAGATATTACATACTAGGTAGATCACCTCCTTGGCAAAAAAAAGCAGAATCGGGTAATAAATGAGTAAAATACCAAGTATCGGTCCAATGTCCACAGTATATTTAATTAAGTATAATTTACATACACATATCTATAGAACAAAAAATTGGTGACAAATGTGTTTGTTAATGAATATCATTGAAATCATTATGACGTAGATAAAAAAAAAACAAAATAAACTTTTATTCATTCATTCATTCATAGTTATCGTCGTCAAACGGACATGAGCAGAGGGAGCTCATTGCAGGCTGGAGGTTCATTTTATATGTGAATAATTTCCTTTTGTATTCATACCACTGTAATGAATACAAAATTAAATTATTCACTGGCATATGAATACAACATTACACACATACATAATATGTATTTAATGTCTACGAATACATATGTACTCGTAGACAGGTATATGTACCTACACAACAAACATTTCGTACTGGGTAGGTTTACAATAATTTGTTAGCAGTAGCACAGAATACACACACAAATAGTACAAGTGCAGTTGGCAATGTAACTGTAGGTAGTATTACTTTTACAATTTTACATATTAAACAAAACATTCAGATGAGATTCAGATTTAGGTGTAGGTACGTATTTTCTAAACCATGCTCTTTCAGATTAAATTATTTATTATGTATAATTATGTACCTAACACAATTCGTTACAATTAAAATAAACACAAACAAATGTCAAATAAATAAAAAAACAAAGTCAATTAAATAAACCGGCCTTGATCGTACACGGCGCAAAGGAGCCGAGGATGCTAGGTAGCAGCATTGCCTCTCTGTATGGCAATGGCCAACCTTTGCACCAAGTACGACCCCGAGCGTATAGCGGTAGTCACTTCTACTTCTTCTCTTTCCGTACTCGGGTAAAACATCGGTATAACTCATTATAGCGAACCGCATTATTAACAAATAAGAAGTAGGCAAAAACTATATTTACTTGCACTAGGTAGCAACTCGCAATGCAACGCGCAACACACGCACGCCATATAAAGATAAGTCCTTTTCCAAGATTTAGTTTATTACTATGGCATCGTATTACATAGGTAACTAGGTGGTTTTAATCTCATTTATTTAATTGTACATAATTATTAATTAACCTATACGTTACAAATGGCCTTATAGCTACGTATATCACAGTTTACATAGTAGGTAGTTGGCGCCTCGGCGCTGTATTCAATATCTTATTCTAATAATGAGGTATGTGATGTAGTCCACGAAGGGTACCTACCTATTTATATTTTTTGGAGGAGCTCTTCCCGGATGCAAATTAATTTATAACTAGGCTGATCTTTAACGATTAAGAGGGTGGGTACTGTTACCATTTCCATACAAACATATAAATATAACTATGAAAATTTAGTTTTCTACCCTAATATCGGTATTATTCGGATTAAGATTTTAAAAGTAAAATAATAATACCGATCGGGTAGAAAACTAAATTTTCATAATTCTATTTTGGCATTATGTTTGTATGGAAATGGTAGCAGTACCCACGCTCTTAAACACTTTGTTTTACAATTAACGTTCTGAATAAGTTATTTTTGATTTGATTTTTTTGCATTTTGTCCGGGAAGACTAGCTACCGATACCGGTCGACTAGCACCCGAGTAAATAGCACTCAACCTAGTTCACGAAGGATTTATTTTTACACACAATTATACCTGCCTAGGTACACTCTTAGAAGTTTATCTAATGATTTTTAATTACTTAAATATAAATAATTATAATTTGAATATTGTAGGTGACATTGTTTCATTTTTGTCTATTTTAACTGTACGATTATTGTATTAAAATTGCACCAAAATAACAATAAACAATGTCCTTTCACATCATTTGTTAACAAAGTTACATTTTACTTTTTTATATTTTTTTAAGGAAATTTTCACGCCACATCTTCTTCAGGTCGTCTAACGAAGAAGAAGATGTGGCGTGAATATTTCCAAAGTCTACTTAATTGCCCGGAGGCAGAACAACCCGTTACCTCTACCACCGAGACTAACGTTGATGCCGAAGTGGCTCCATTATCGTTTGGGGAGGTTAGGAGGGCAATACTGAGGTTGAAGAATAATAAGGCACCTGGTGTAGACAGTCTCCAAGCCGAAATCTGGAAATATGGGGGGAGTGCCATACAGTCGAAACTATACGACTTACTGTGCAAGATTTGGGCGGAAGAACAACAACCCCGTGAATGGAACGTAGGAATTCTATGCCCCGTCCATAAAAAGGGTTGCAGAAAGACATGTTCTAACTACCGAGGAATCGCTCTCCTACCTACAGCGTATAAGGTGTTATCCTATGTTCTCCTGGATAGACTCGGACCGTACGCGGAAAAGATCATAGGAGATTATCAGTGTGGGTTCCGACGTGGTAGGAGTACAGTGGACCAAATCTTCCTGCTAAAGCAATTAATGGAGAAGAAATGGGAATACGCACAGGGCATTCACTCACTGTTTGTGGATTTTAGCAAAGCCTATGACAGTATAGATGGAGGCTCATTATACAACATCCTCAACAACTTTGGCATTCCGCTAAAGCTCAAAAAAAATAATCAAAAAATCAAAGTACGTTTATTCATTCGGATATTAGCAAGATATCTCTTTGACATGTCATTTTTTTTTATTTAATCTACTCTACTATGTCTTCGGATCGCGACCTCCATGACATGAGAAGAAGACACAAGAAACTCATGGGGTTTTTTTTTTGTATATTTCTTTTTGCAGTAATCATGTGATTTACATTGTCGCATATATAATATTATTGAAGAAAAGTGGAACTGGAGCAATAATCCATACTTACTATAATAATCCTTACTAGCATTACAAGAGCGAAAGTAACTCTGTCTATCTGTATATCTGTTCAAATAAGTTATAATATACAAAATAATAAACATAAAAAAAATTATTTACTTAAAACACTATCTCATCCACAATCATTAATCTGCTTAAGGCAGCCACTAGAGAGAGCAGGATGCGCGTAAGGATCGGAGGTGAGCTCACGGAAGAATTCGAGGTGATCACTGGGCTGAAGCAAGGAGACGCCTTATCCCCGATGCTCTTTAACTTGGCTTTAGAACACGTCATCCAAAAAGTCATGACGTTGGATATCGGCGTACGGCTTAACGGGCAGCATAAGGTCGTGGGGTATGCAGACGACTTGGCCCTTTTAGGCCAGAATAAGAGAGAGATAGAGATTGCAGTGCAGACTCTGGTTCTAGAAGCTTTTAATAATAATAATAAATAAATAATCTTTATTTTCCTTTTTTATGCTTCCAAGGTCGGACTCAGAATAAACCAGGATAAAACAGAATATCTCCTCATGAAAAGCTACAAGAACACAAGACAAAAGCGCGAAGATCTGCGAGTCGGAGATACAGTTTTCAAGGGGGCTGCTAAATTCAAATACCTCGGTTGCACTATTACAGACACAAATACCAGGGAAGAGGAGATAGACCTACGCATCCATAGTGCCCTGCGATGTAATGCAGCTCTCCATAAGGTGTTGGGGTCTAAACTTCTTAGCAGGAAGACCAAGTATCGGATCTACAAAACAGTTATTAGACCGATCTTGACATATGGCAGCGAAGCGTGGACACTAACACTTAGGGAAGAAGAAAAGCTTTTGGTGGCAGAGAGAAAAATCCTGCGTAGAGTTCTGGGTCCTACCCAGAGAGAAGATGGGAGTTGGAGGGTTCGGAAAAACCTGGAGATCGAGGAGATGATCGCCGAACCCAACATCATGGGAGAAGCCAAAGCCCAAAGACTTCGCTGGTTGGGCCATATTGAAAGGATGGGGGACGATCGTGCCGCCAAAAAGGCCTATCTTGGAGTCCCAAATGGCCGCCGCCCAGTCGGTCGGCCCAGATACCGCTGGAGGGACGCCGTGGAAGCAGATCTGCGCGAATTAGGAGCAGCAGAGTGGCAAGAGGCGTCCCAAAATCGGCAAATATGGCGTTCTCTTGTGTCGGAGGCCAAGACCCACTTCGGGTCGCTGCGCCAGAGGAGTAAGTAAGTAAGTAAGTTAATCGTGTATTATTTATATTTATTTTCTTTTTATATCTCGACGATGCGACTATGTTACAATAGTCTTAGTCGCGAGGAGACACGCGACCATAACTTATACCGGGACTTAATTACCGGTAAAATGTAACACGTACCTACCTATAACCATAGTAGAGAAAAGTAATAAATAAATAGTATGCAAACTTACATGTTTTCTGAAAACGGGCTATATTTTCCTTCAACATAGGAAACATTTCCTAGAAATAAGGAATCAGTTCCAGGAAACAAATTTGTATGAAAGCTTGGTAACTGTAAAGGTCATAGCACACTTAAACGACTCTGCTCCAACACCGCTCCCATCAAACACTGAAATAGCAGACAGCTCGCTGAAAGCGATTAAGTTTAAAGCCCATATTTGAATTATATTGTTTTTGCCGGGTGGGAGCACCATATTAGTAACTACAAAACAAGTGAACAAAAAACATTGAACATAACATTTTCTTGTGATATACTAACAATCTTCGTTAAGTACAACCCGACATGTATTTTCAGTGTAGCAAGCAGCACAACATCATACTTAATGTTTAATTAGATCAATCAGTGAAAGCAGGAGCGATATTACTGAGGTATTACGCTCAACAATCGTATTTCAATAGTGTGTCGATAGAATATTAATCGTCATATTTGACGTGTATTTGACACATTTGGCAGTTTCTAATGTTAACTATTCTATCGACACACCACTGCGACACCACTGAGATGCCACTGATGGAGTCTCGATTGTCAAAACTCTAATGACAGGATAGATTTTTAACAGACTTCAAAAAAAAGAAGAGGTTTTCAATTCAAACCGTATATTGTATGTATGTGGATATGTCCGCTCCGTACTCCGGGCATATGAAGTCTTATCGCGCGTTGGGAAAGGGGGCTAGACGGAAAAAAATAAGACCAAAAGTTGTAACGACACTTTTTGCTATAGTGCTCTCATAGAAAGGAACTTCGTTCCATCCGGGTGTCCCTTGGCCCTTTCAAGTTTTTATTTTTTTGTTTGGAAGGTGAGACTCCCGAGTTGGACTCTTCTAATGTAATAAGTATCTTCGGAATGATGAGCAGAATAACATCCCAGAATGCAGTAAATTACTACTTTAAGGACTACTAAGTACCAATAGGATCGGCTCTTGAAGAACTAGGTACAGATTAATAGAGCACCTAAAACCACCCTCTCATCAGAAAACTCCTCAATGAGTGAAGTTATGGTTACAATTTTTATGATTTTTAGTGTCAGTCGAAACTCAAAACTCAAAACTCAATTAGTTACCATGGTTACTATTGCAATTCCACTGAGACACCATTACGATACTATTGAAGTCTACCAAATTTGTCGGTCTCGATATAATGGCAAATAGTGTGTCGATATAATCGTAATAGTATTGTCATCTTGTGTCATTTAGTGTAATACCGCTTTAGGTCCTACAACTTCTTATAACGTTTTCTCGTAGCTACAGCGCATCGCGGGCTTCGCGGGGAGTTGCCCTTACCTTAGTACTAGTCGTCTTACATTTAGCATAGCTACAAAACTCTGCGCCGCCAGGCCCCAGTTTCATAAAGCTGACAATCCGACAGGTGCGACATATGTCGAGAACCGACAATTTGACAATTTTTCTGTTTCATAAAGCCGACAGGCAACAAAATTGTCAAGGTGGGAAATTTACAAATTTGTCAAATTGTCGCGACAATTTGACATTCTTCTGTTTCATAAAACTTTTTGTGCGACAGGTGACAGGTGACAAATTATCGGGAAAAACTTGACAATTCTGCTTTATGATACATAAAATTGTCGTGACATATTGACATATTTGTAAAAAAAAATTAAAGACATTTTTCGGTTTGAATCGCGTGGTTTTATTACTTTTAGCATTGTTACAACGTTCAACGTTTCGAGACCTTTCCAGGTCTCTTCTTCAGGATAGTCTGGAAGAGACCTGGAAAGGTCTCGAAACGTTGAGTGTTGTAACAATGCTAAAAGTAATAAAAACCACGCGATTCAAACCGAAAAATGTCTTTAATTTCAATACAACATCGCGAAAACAGAAGAAGAATCTATATTTGTAAAAAAAAATATAAATAAATATTGCACGACGTTACACACAGCGCAATCTAGCCCCAAAGTAAGCACTAGGCTTGTACTATGGGTACTAGACAACGGATTTACTACATATTATACTTTTTTTTTTGTTGTAAATACATAAATATGATACATAGAAAACACTGAATATCCCATGTCTTCGGACCGTGGTGAGTTCTAGGACATGTTGGTTTCCTCACGATGTTTTTCCTTCACCGTAAGAGCGATGTTATTAGCGCACATACCTTTTTCTTAAAGAAAAAGACATTGGTGCGCGGTCGGTCTGGATTCGAACCCACGACTCTCAGAATGAAAGCCGGGGTATCTACCACTAGACCAACACCGCTCTTAAAATAAATTAAATTAAATTAAAATTGTACGACACTTGCGACAGGCGCCTTACCCTTCTGTCTCGGAACCCGATATAATTATGTCGGCGACATAATTGTCGCGTTTTCTTTACATATGTCGCGTTTATGAAACGCGTTCGACAATTTAAAATATGTCAAGGTTTCACCTGTCGCTTTTTAAAATAATTGTCACGTTTACGAAACAGTCTAAGCGTGACAATTTGACAAATAAGTCAGTTCATGACAGGGCCAGGGATAACATTTTTATTTAATTCGAAGTCGAATTGGCCACATCATTATTATCACCTGTATGTAGGTATGTTTTAGTGTGTGTAAGTAGGTACGTACTTACCTACTCGTACAATAGTGCGGTTGTAAGGTAAACGTTCAGTCGATTAGTAATTATAATGAGAAGTGAGTAGCGAGGCGACGACGACGCGAGCAACATTCGGGGTTGGCCTTCGGTGTCGGTCGCTTCCTCCTCGCATGAATATTCAATAGTAATGTCATCGGTGTGTCGGCAGTCGCTCCGTGCGCAGGCGCAAGGCGACCGAACGACCGCGACACAAGTGCGCGCGCGCCGCTTGTTAGCGGATTTAGGGACGAGTACCTATGTATTGTTCATTTAGTCGGTGTCACGTCTACAATCTGGGTCCCGTACGTAGTAGCGAATGACGTTGTAGCGAATGGTCGTTGTGGCGAAAAACTTTTAGCGTGGTACGCTGGAGCGAAAGGTCTTAGAAGCGAATTTCACCAGGGCGAATGACACTGTAGCGAATGGTCGTTGTGGCGAAAAACTTTTAGCGTGGTACGCTGGAGCGAAAGGTCTTTGAAGCGAATTTCACCAGGGCGAATGACCATATAAATAATATAGTAAAATAACAATCAAGTAAATAAAAGTAATAGAGTAAAAATTAAATAATAAAGTAAATAATAATCATTGCAATTTAGAGCCTGCGTACACAGGAACGTTTTTGATATAATTTTAATAGTTTTTTAATGATACGGTAGTCTCACTGTAACTTTTAATACATTAGAATGACAAATCACATCTTAGTCTATCCTGAAGAAGAGACCTGGAAAGTTCTCGAAACGTTGAGCGTTCTAACAATGCTCATAGTAATTAAAACCAAGCGATTCAAACCGAAAAATGTCTTTAATTTCAATACAAAATCGCGAACACAGAAGAAGAATCTTATTATGTTAATAATTCATAATGAAACTTACCAGGTTCCGGTGCATGATTGTGACTGGACATTTCTTTTAATAAAATATGTTCACTGCCAACTAAATCACTATTTGCGGTAGGTACCTTTGCATCCATTGTTTTTATTAACACAGCACCATAATATAGCGTTGGTTAATTCTCGATATATTATGTTTAACTAGTAGTCCCCTTGACATACAGGCAATGACGTACGTATTTTTAGAGAAAATTTAAAAAGTAACAGTTTTACTTCTACCTATCCTCACTCCTGCCGCTCTTACCTCATTCCTTTTTCGTACGTGGCAGTGACAAGACGTTACCACGTTGTCTTGTAAAAAACGAAAAAAGAAGAAGAAAAATGTGAGTAATTTATAACATTTAATATCAATAAAAGTTAAACGTTCACTATTGCAAAGTAACGCTCTTTTGAAATTTTTGTTCGTTGGTAGTTGCATTTTAAAATCGTTCCACAAATATTCATATTTGTGGTCTGAAATTTATTTTCGAAAATTTCCTTATGCAATTAAGCCCTTCAAAAATCTCATCATCTAAATATCAATTTATCGAATCCAACAATCAATTCTCTGGAATCAATTTACATTATGCAACTACCCTCAAAAATACTTAATTCAAATTTAACGTTTAAACACAACTCGTACGAGCGTTATGCGTTATCTAAGAGGTAATTCTACCTACTCAATATGCAATTACCAACCTTGTTTAAATGAAATACCTATGTGCCTGTTATGTTCGAGTGCAAGGCACTCATACGAAACTTAACCACGAGTTAACTTTCACATAATTTTACCTATTCTCTAGGTCCTTATCAACCTTGTAAAAAACCAAATACATAACACAACAGGCATGTAGCCGGTCAATCTGGCAACAAGTCATTTGTCCAGAAGAAAATGCGACTTACCTTCCAGGGCATCTGACAATGTCCCTGTTTATTACTAGCTGTTGCTCGAAACCCGTCGGGTTTCGGCTAGTTCCTATTCCATCCGGGAGCGTGGCGAACTAAATTCAATTATTTTAAATAGTAAAATGTAAAACTGTTTTTTCAATATCTCTTTTAATGTTTGACTGCTAGTCACGCTTACAGAAGTTAACTGCGAGTTATCTTATAGGTATTTTATACCTACACACATGGTACCTTTCGCCACCGAATAAAGAATTTATTCCTAATTGTACATGTACATCATCGGTATGTTTGACTGCGGGTCACTCATACGGAAGTTAACTGCGGGTTATCTTCCAGGTGTTTTACACCCACAAACGGTACCTTTCGGCACCGAATAAGGAATTTATTCCTAATTGTACATGTACATCATCGGTATGTTTGACTGCGGGTCACTCATACGGAAGTTAACTGCGGGTTATCTTCCAGGTGTTTTACACCCACAAACGGTACCTTTCGGCACCGAATAAGGAATTTATTCCTAATTGTACATGTACATCATCGGTATGTTTGACTGCGGGTCACTCATACGGAAGTTAACTGCGGGTTATCTTCCAGGTGTTTTACACCCACAAACGGTACCTTTCGGCACCGAACAAGGAATTTATTCCTAATTGTACATGTACATCATCGTTATGTTTGACTGCGGGTCACTCATACGGAAGTTAACTGCGGGTTATCTTCCAGGTGTTTTACACCCACAAACGGTACCTTTCGGCACCGAATAAGGAATTTATTCCTAATTGTACATGTACATCATCGGTATGTTTGACTGCGGGTCACTCATACGGAAGTTAACTGCGGGTTATCTTCCAGGTGTCTTACACCCACAAACGGTACCTTTCGGCACCGAATAAGGAACTTATTCCTAATTGTACATGTACATCATCGGTATGTTTGACTGCGGGTCACTCATACGGAAGTTAACTGCGGGTTATCTTCCAGGTGTTTTACACCCACAAACGGTACCTTTCGGCACCGAATAAGGAATTTATTCCTAATTGTACATGTACATCATCGGTATGTTTGACTGCAAGTCACTCATACGGAAGTTAACTGCGGGTTATCTTCCAGGTGTCTTACACCCACAAACGGTACCTTTCGGCACCGAATAAGGAACTTATTCCTAATTGTACATGTACATCATCGGTATGTTTGACTGCGGGTCACTCATACGGAAGTTAACTGCGGGTTATCTTCCAGGTGTTTTACACCCACAAACGGTACCTTTCGGCACCGAATAAGGAATTTATTCCTAATTGTACATGTACATCATCGGTATGTTTGACTGCAAGTCACTCATACGGAAGTTAACTGCGAGTTATCTTCCTGGTGTTTTACACCTACACACGGTACCTTTCGGCACCTAATAAGTGATTTATTCCTAAATATTTGTTATGTTTGACTGCGAGCCACCCATACAGATGTTAACTGCGAGTTAACTTTTGGGTATTCATACCTACACGCGTGGTACCTTGAGGTACCTAATAAAAATTAATTCCTAAATATTTTTTTATATTTGTTACGCTTGAATAGGAGTCATTCATATATAGAAGCAAACAGCTAGTTACCTTCTAGGTAATTTTACCTAGATACACAATAATATCACAAATATCCTCGGAATGGCAAACTAGTAAATTATTATGACAGCCAGATCGGAAAAAATATTGTACATGGTAAAAAACAATGACATCCAACACGCTTGCTATAGGCGAAGCAACGCCCGAAACCAACTCCGATGTTGACTTAGTTCCTGGTGGTGAAGAGGTGGCTCCTACGCCACATTGGTTTTTGAGTATATGTACCTGTAAATATTGTTATGTACCTATGACTGCGAGTCACACATACGTGAGGTAACTCTTCTTTCCTAAGTAATGTTATTTCTACCTAAATACAATTACCCTTACAATAGTTTACCATAAAACACTTATATACAAGTAAACTGTAAGTAATCTCAAAAGTATTTTTTTTACGTGTTTTGACATGAATAACTGATCCAACACTTAAATACTTTATTCCAGTAGAATGTTTTCACAGGTATACCAACTTATTGGTAAATTGGGACGTGTTTGTTTTGTTGAACGAACCCTACACAAAATATATAAATATATATATATGGCTTTTATTTGTTTATTGTAACCACGCCCACAATAAAATTATTACAATATTTACATACAGTAAACAGAGCGTTGCTTATGGTGTTTCAGGTAGGTTACATGATTATATAATCCAAAAAACAAACTCGATAATTTTTAAATGCCAATAACGGAACCTTCCGCAGACCCGACTCGGCTGCTATAAGGAAGAACTAGCCTAGCCAGTTGCATCTGCAGAATGAAAACTAACTTTAATCTGACCTTAGAATCGAAAGTTATGAGTAACTTAGTTGTTGTTTATTAACCGACCTACGCCAATACATCATGTGCCCTGGCGAGGTCGATCAAATTGAAAGGGGCTTCTGCTTTGTTCTACATGCTTAGACGAACAATTGCTGCGATTGACTTTGGTGTACTTGAAGGCTGAGGACATCCTCACTCGACACCGAAAAGGACGAAATAGTTTTCGGATAACATATAATACTAGAGTTCCGCCATAGACGAAAAATGTCATAAGACAAAGAAAAATCTTTTTACCTTAAAAACAAAATACATTTAGGTAATTATAGATAACTATAACTAACAAAAATAAAATAACTAAATACTAAACAAAACACAATTACAGTTTTAAATCAAGGTCGTTCCCACGCGGCATCCTCTATAAGAGACTGGAGACATCTCTGGATGGCCAACCTTACCCAGTATTTAGTTAAAGTAAAACTTAGGATATTATGACGGGCACTCAATCTGCACGCTGCAACCACAGAAAAACATTTACGCGCCCGTCAAAACAAGGGGGGGAGCGGGAAGTACAGGGAAAATACTTCGTCTCCTGACGACCCTACCGTTTGACTTGGCAATTGTTCCGCAACATGGCATGCCCGCAATTTTTTATAAATAAAATATATATCTGTACATAATTACACCGTTTCAATATAGGTAAAAATCAGTTACGTCATACTGCCTATGACAGTAGCTCACTTAGTCTGCGAATCACAGATTATATAATAATTATATGAATATAATAAAGTGGTGCGGCAGCTTTAGCTGAATACCGATCATACCTTTGGTAATTAGAAAACCTTTAACAACTCATTGTTGAATATGGCCTCATTTCGAACAAGCCCTTAAATATTCCAAATATAACTATTTGAACCATATTGTAACAAAATAATATCTTTTAATAGCTGAAACGAAATTTCAACTCCATTTTGTACAATAAGATTGTGACAAAGTTAATATTTCCTGAAAATTGTTATACGCTCAATTTATTCGCACTGGATATTCATTATTAGGTAAAAATTCACAAACGAGAATTAGGCACAGAACGCTAACGAAACTCTTAACCAGTGGAAATGCTTAAGATTAGATGAAAAATTAGAAATTAGTGCTTTAAGATTCAATTGCAACAATCTCAATTTCAATTGCCCTCACAAGTTTGTACCTAGTATCCTAAGTGCCACCGGCGCCTTTCAGTGCTAGCCCCAAATCGTAGACAATTTTCTGCAATAGAAGGAAATAACATTTACATATATTATATACCGTGCTAGTAAACCCTGGGAGTAAAATAATCATCGAATCCCGGTGCAAACACATCTCATATAGAAACAGTAAATTAAATTTATCTTTACCAATCCGATCTGATTCAAGCTTAGCTATCATCGACAAATCGCCTCAAATATGGCGTTGTACATTACACGAACAATTCAATTGGTTTCCTCCGTATACTCCCACCAAGCCACCCTACACTCAGGCATGGCTTTATACCACAACATGTAAACATACTCAAGTGGTTCCATTAATTTATGTTTTATTAAGGAATTTCACCGTTTTATTACCTGTAGCTTTTGGCTATTTTTACTATACAGTTAAAAATATCTTGCCAAAGTTATAAATAACGTTAACATTTGGTTCAATATAAAAATCACGGTACTGTATAACATACGTAAATAGAATTAGTGGTAAACAATTCACACGTGCCACTTAAATAGGCGCATTAGGCAACGGTGCAGGACCAGCAGTATTAGCCGGGTAATAGATTTTTATATCAAGAATAAAAACAATTTGTCGAAATCCTGAATCAAATAAAATTAACCCTGATACAGAATGTTTAACTATCTGGCGATACTTCACAAATACTAACTAATCAAGTAGAAATCAACACATTTGGAAAACCGAAAAAGACCTATACTTGAGTCACGAACTGCTCCATACATAATGCGACATCTTTGTACCATGATGTAAGGCACGCACGTCACAATAACGATGTGAATACACAACTAAAAATCGTTCATAATTCAAAATTACCTTTGGAACAAAATTGAATAAAATTAACCTATCAAACAGTCATCTAGCCCAGTGCACTGCTAAGTAAAAACTTTAATTTTTCTTTTTAAGATAAGTATGGTGCACATTTTACCCTAATTAACGAAATAATCAAAACACCAATCCCGGAACGCGGGACTGCTAATACCGGCTCTGCGCCGACGTGACGTCTAAAGAGTAGAGTAACATTATTTTGTTAACATTAATGATTCTTGATTATTATTTTAGAGATTCATTTCCTTAAATCTTAAACTCACGGTCTTTACCTTCAAATTCTTACTCACCAATGGTCAAGTAAGGGCTAGTATATTAGATGACTAGAGACGGGAAATAAATATCTATGTTCGATACTCAACTTAGATTATTTCATTTCAAATGTCTAAGACCTACATGGAAAGCAAAACTTATTACCACTCTGAATATCTACTAGTTAAACATAATATATCGAGAATTAACCAACGCTATATTATAGGTGATCAAACGAACTTACCAAGTGAAGTTCGATCATTATAATATGAGTTGGTTAATTCGAAGATATATAACCACCCTCCTCACCCTTATAACGGTTGTTAATTATACAAAAACCCAGTTAATATCTTCTTGAAGTTTTGCTTCAAACTCTAAACAGAATGAGGTAAGAGCGGCAGGAGTGAGGATAGGTAGAAGTAAAACTGTTACTTTTTAAATTTTCTCTAAAAATACGTACGTCATTGCCTGTATGTCAAGGGGACTACTAGTTAAACATAATATATCTTCGAATTAACCAACTCATATTATAATGATCGAACTTCACTTGGTAAGTTCGTTTGATCACCTAATAGTGCACATTGTTCTGGTTTTTGTTTTGCTTCAATAGGTACCCATCGATAACTAGAACAGTTTTTCCGTAGCGTGAAACTATTGGCCGAAAAGATGCACCATTTTCACTCATTTTGTATATTTTATTATACCAACAGAACTTGTCACTTGGGCCGTGACGTGACTAATAGGCCGGGCCAAAAAAACTTTTTTTCGATTTTTGAATTCTAATAGCGAAATTATTTGTCTACTATGGGCTAATACCACGTATGCAAAATATTATTGCAATAGCTCAAGTGCATCTGCCTCCGGATTGACCTCAATGTTTTGTTATTTTGAAAAAAATGACTAGTTATGAAATGGGTATTAACTATTAGGACACTTTAAATGCATTGTGACACTGAATAAAGCCTAAGTTAAGCTTATATTTAAGATAACTTATCAATAAACTTCGAAATTACAAAAAAAAAAAAATGGTAGGTGAAAATAGCTTTTGAACTTACACTGAAAACGTGAGAATTTTTGTATGAGTTAGTCAATAACATGGTATAAAAAGTATGGTAAAAAAAACATAAAACGAAAAACATTTTTCGCCACAACGACCATACGCTACAACGTCATTCGCTACTACGTACGGGACCCCTACAATCTACATATTATCATTCATTAATTACATTAGTTACTTACATTGTGAAGCAATCTGTAAATTGTGTGATCGAACTAAATGTACAATTACTTACTTACCGGCGCACTCAGAGATATTTAATGTTACTTAAACTATTACTTTGTAAAGATTTTCTTTGTAAAATCTTTACGTACTTAGTGATAGTTGAATTACCATTAATGTCTCTGAATGCGGCGCTTAGAGTATAAAATATACCTCCGTGTATCGCGCGCCGCGCCGCCGCGCCGTGGTAGTCAGCAGAGAGCAGCTAGAAGACGAGGTGTCAGTCACGTGTGTCGGCACTCGGCAGGTGTCGCCTGTCTGTGTCGATCGCACACCTCTCTCCGCTACGTCCTACGATGCGGTGTCAAGGTCAACACAACACACATTTCATACAGTTTTTAATAAAACTATAGTCATTTAGTTTCGCATTCCTAACGAGTCTTAATACTTGTTTTTCTTTAAAGAGGAAATTGTAGCCGTTTGT
>CAUEGO010000300.1:0-37342 GCA_958496205.1 Idaea biselata
GGCTAAAATGGCTAAAGCTTGGGGTTGGGATGTAAATGGAACAAAGAAAACCCACGGAGGACACTTTTCTTGTTCAATACCCCTGAGAAACGTTTTAGGCTTTGCTGAAGATTATAAAAAAATTATTTTGAACTGCAAACATGAACTAATATTATTACGCAGCAATACAGATTTAAACTCTTTAAAAATTCCAACTGGTGAATCTCTCGAAGATATAACAATTCACAAATTAGTTTGGCGCGTCCCGCACATCAAAGTGTCTGACAAAGAAAAAGTACATTTATTAAAACTATTAGAAAAGGATCGTCCTCTCCATTTAGCTTTTAGGAATTGGGATTTATATGAGTATCCGTTAGTACCAAAAACAACTAAGCATACTTGGTCAATTAAAACATCATCGCAGATTGAAAAACCAAGATATGTAGTATTAGGGTTACAAACGAATAGAAAGAACTTGCCGGATAAAGATATATCACGATTCGATCATTGTAATTTGAGAGATGTCAAAGTGTATCTTAATTCTGTATATTATCCATATGAAAATTTGAATATAAGTTTTAAAGATCAGAAATTTGCGTTATTATATGAACAATATGTCAAATTCCAAGAATCTTATTACGGACGTAGAAGTGAACCACTGCTCAGTCCAAATGAATTTAATGAAAAAACACCACTGTTTGTAATCGATTGCTCTAGACAATGTGAAAATCTAAAGTCCGGTCCAGTAGTCAGTGTACGTATAGAACTTGAAAGCAATTCAGAGATACCTGATCACACCGCTGCATATTGTCTCATTTTAAACGATTCCATCATTGAGTATAGACCGTTGAGTAACATAGTGAAAAAAATATCATAAATATGAATCCCAGTGATTTTGTAATTGTAGACGTACAAGGATTTAAGGATAAAGAAAATAAATTTATCATAAAAGAATTTGCGGTTATACGGAACGAATATACGCAAACTTTTCTTGTGAAACCCCCTTTCCATTTTAAACACTTAACGGTGGAAGAAAAAAAACACGTGCGATGGATAGAAGCTAATCGAGGAATTTATTGGAGTGAAGGTTTTATTGACTACAGTGAATTTAAGCGTATTGTTAAACCATATTTGAATTTTCAAAATGTTTTAACTAAAGGCACTGAGAAAATCAAGTGGATTAAAGATTTATGTGAGAACTGCGAAGTAATAGATATAGGAGAAAACCAAGGCTGTCCTAATTTTTTAAAATTATATAACGATTATGAGGTTTCTAATGTAAGTTTGAATTGTATTGATCATAATAAAATTTGTGCTCTTAAAAATGTTATTTGTATCAAGAAATGGTGTGAAGGAAGCAAGAATGAATTTAATTTATGTAAATATTTTAACTCTGTTTCTTGTACTTGATATTTTTACTGAAATATATTTTTATCAATTTATTACTTTTGTATTATCATTTCGTCTAAACAAATAAGGTACCTAATTCATAAATAAAATACATTATTTGAACAAATCAGATAAGCAAGGATTTATTTCAAGATAATCTATGACTAATACATTAAAAATATAATTGACTAAAAACTAAACTTATAACGGATTATCTTTATTCATTTAAACAATACTTATTAACTAAAATATACAAATTAATTATCGATTATTGTTTCTGATATACTTTTTATCACTCTCTCCGTTTGGTCTAATATATTGTCTATACAATCTTTCACCACATATTGAGCCGATACAATTACTTCACTGTCATTTTCACTGTTTTCACCACTAATGTCAGTTATACTGATCTGAATTAACCGCCTCCCTTTGCAAGGCTCGCGGTTCAATACAAATGAAGATCTTCGTTGGATGCTACTGGAATTCTTAGTCGTCTTCTTTAATTTCTGTTTTAGGGGCTTCGGAGTTTTCTTTAAATTGCTTACAGGCAAGTTGTCCTCATAATCATTATCAGGAAAATTTTGTGCGCATTGAAAGTAAAGATCTTGAGTGTTGATTCCGAAGAGTCTATCAGCTTGTTCCACATCATTTTTTAGGTCCATGTTCGACATTATCTGAAACAATCAAAATAACACATAAGCTTAGCATAAGTAAGTAGTATTCAAATGAAAATAGAAAAAAAAAGTAAAAAAATAACTTACCAACGTGCAATATTTATTTATTTAGTTAGCTCGAAAGGTATTGTCTCTGTAACGTACAAGTAAAGAATGATGTAATAATCCATCAACATTTAATGAGGTTTTTGTTTACTCGACAAAATCATGCATTGATGCAATAGTAATTGATATTTTTACTAAGAAACAGCGCAGGTGTTTGTTCTCAAGTTTCATTCTTTTAAAGCAAACAAATAGAAACGTGTTGCGACATGTTAGTCGGTATCATCAAACTGCTTTGTTTATAATATTAGTTGGTAGGTACCTAAGTAATTATTTCATTTCTAAAGAGATAAATAAAACGCATCATTATTATGACATAATAACATATTTATTGATAAACTTAAACTATAACTTATAGCTATAACATCCCGTTTAGTTTACCATAGGTACATAAGTAATAAGCAACAAAAATATATGGTGTATAGGTCTATCATGTATTTTTATTGTAACAAAATAGTATTCTTAATTTACGATTTAAAAGTACTGTGAGCGCTACGATATTAGTTTGAAAAGGGTTCAGATTGTATGCTACTTACCTACAGATTATTACTGGAGTTATAATTATGTAAAATTAAGTAATAAGTAACAAAATATTTTTATACTCCTAGGAAAGCAACATGACCCAGTGCTTTTGTAGATATCTTATCTGATGATATTAGACGTTTATCATCTTTACTGGATAAAGCGACTTTATTTACGCAATGAGTGAAAACTTGATGTTTTATCGATTTAAACAATTTATTCTTTTTTCTTAAAATTGATTGAGAAAATAAAGTTGTTCTATAGTCAGACACCTCTAAATCGCGAACGACACATGATTTTACACCTTTAGCTTTTTTTATTTCAGTTTCAATAGTTTTTAAACAATAAAGTTTTGAACGTAATCCGATGAATTCTAATATAATTTTACCGGCCATTTCATCCTTAAATAACCCTGGTACTTTTTTATTGATCAAAGGTAAACCATACTCGTTGTCTATTGAAAAATTACTAGTGTCAAAATAATTAATAAAATGTTCTTTTAAATCTTTATAGAAATCTTTTGTTTTAATATGATAGATAAAACTATCTGTATCGGTATAACACATTTGCAATCGATCACCATAATGTGGTTTCATTACTGAATAATGAAAATCATACATGTGAGTTTTAGACAATTCAAGTACCGAAAAACCAATATAAATAGGTTTATCTAATGCTATTTGTGTTGGTTTCAGTTGGATAGCTGCTAAGTTTTCACTAAAAATGATGCTGCTATGATAATAAGGGGACGATATTAGTTTACCTGCACTATTTTTCTTTTTAGTAAAATTATGATTATCTTGCCATTGGTTAACTAATTTAACATCAACTTTCTTTGCGTTGTTTTCCAATGTTTTACCAAATATACTGTTATTAAGTAATTTGAAAAAATCTTGTTCAAACGTTGATTTAGCTTGTTGTCTCAAACATGTATTTAATTCAATATACTGTTTTAAATAATCATTTTGACGGAATTTAATGACTCTATGAACTTTTTTCAATATTAAACCATGTTTCAAGCATGTTTTTAAATAAACATAATGAATAACGTAATGGAATTTATCGTATAGATTTGGAATCAATTTAACAGACTTAGAACCAGGAGCAATAAAACGTTGTGAAGCCAGGGGATAATCTGAGTGGGTTAAATGCAATGATTTAGGATAGCTTAAGTCAACCTCAAGAATAAAACCATATTCAGCATTATCTGGTACACTATTTACGTCTAAACTAGTGATTTCTTCTTTAGATAGAAATTTAAATTCAGATAACGGTAAAGTTAAACTCATACTGTATCCATATAGGTTATTACAATCTATGTATATGAGGTGAGATTCTGGAATCGAATGATCAAAATCCAACATATATTTATTATTGGCTTTGGCATATCTATGCGATACCAAACAAATACCACCTCTTATTCCTGATTGTATCATATTGTAAATAGCTTCATCATTTATCAATTCTAACTCGACTTGTGTTTTGTACAGCATTGCATCAAAAGATAAACTCGGGGCTGTAATATAAAACGCTGGGTCCAATTGATAATAACTTTTACAAGTTACACGGAACTGTTCAAAGACATCAGTTAACAATAAAACGTCAGTTTTCAAATATAAGTCTGTATATTGACCCATATTATTTAATCTAAATTGTCTCCAAATTAATTGCGCGTGAGCATAATCTTTTTTAGATATATGCTCATTCGTAAGAGAACTATAAAAATCTTTTTTATTTGGGAGTGATGTTTCATTGTAACGCTGTAAATTATTCATATAATCGTAAGGATAGACTCCTTTTCGAGTAAGAAGATGAAACCGTGTGTCGTTTGAAAAATGTTTTCTTAAATGTACAAATTGTTCGGTTTTCATAGTTTTTGTTAATTTATCTAAACTAGTATTTAAAAATTTGAAAGAATCAACAAATCGCAACAATATTAATTTTCCATCAGAAAAAGGTATACACTTTGTGAATGAAACGTAATTCTCTTTAGTTTTTGGTATAATTTTTATAGACCCTGGAGCTTCACCTAATTTTGTAATAAATAAATGACAGTCGTATCCAGACAAATTATGAAAAAAAATTGGTATAAACTTTGGAATTTTGTATTGTAGATTGCAATAATTATGAGCTGCCCCTCGAAATTTCCCAGTTATGTGACAATGATCTTTAACTTTGTCACCATATAAAAACTTGTCACAAATGTGGCACTTAGATGCAGTTTTAAAATTATGTTCATCAAGTCCAGTAAAAATTATAGACACATTTCGATACAATATATCTCGAATTTCACGAACGTCATTATAAATGTATGATATGAATTTATCTACACAATCAATCCCTCGATATGTTACAAATTTATTGTACGATGAGTTTTGTGAACAAACAATATAATAAGCGAATGCAATGGGTACATGTCGTTGAGTTGTAGAAGTATGTAGACCTCTAATTTCTTCATTACAACTCGCTTCAAGCATACTTTCAAAGTCAGCGTAAATTACGAACGGAACGTTTTGCTTCCGATCATAATTTTTAAACTTTATTACTGAACCCTTTTCAGGTAAGACGGTGACAATCCCATTACAAGTATGACTATCTACTAGATCAGCACTTTTAAAAAACACTAAACAAGTATCACATAGAAATAGTTTTTTATGATTTGTAGTAATTTGATTTCGTAATAAACGCGACAAGTTTTTGATTAAACAATAATGCGATTTTGTACCATTTTCTAAATAAAGTAAATGAATAATTCGCCGATTAACAGTGTTTTCCGATTTATACAGAGGACCAATAACAGTGTTCTTTTTACTCAATCCGTAAATTATGAAACCTAAACCAGGATTGTTATTTTCAAATATAGATATATCAGAAAAAGTTGCTGGAAATGTCATTTTTTGTAAGTTAAGTACATCACGAAAATTTGGATACGATGAAACTCTATCAACATGATTTTTAGCTGGGTACAAAAAGGCTAGGACGCTCCATAAGAAACAATGCTTATCAGTGTTACGAACGTTTATACAAGCCTTTTTGCTTTTTATTTGATTAGGTAATTCAATGTACGTTGAACCGCGCAATGGCTCGAATTTGTTTACGTTAATTTCTATGTGCATACAGTTTAGAAACGCCCACCCACTGTCACGATCTTCAAATTCTTCCACTTGGTTTTTCAAAGTTTGAACAAGCGAAGAAAATAACATATCGAAGTCATAATTACCGTAAATAGGTGTATTTTTCGTACAAAATGATTTAATATCTTGTTCATCATTCTTGAACATTAGAAAACCTGCGTAAAGTTCAAAGTTAACTTTTATACAAATATGTAACTTTAGGCTATCATTTAAAAGACGTTGTAATTGACCGCGAATCGATTTCAAAAATAATTCAATACTAGATCGATTCTTGTCCTGAGCCAAAATTCTATAAGAAATAATTCTACATTTAAATGCGGATTCTATGATTTCAATTCCATCGCTAAATAAATGACTCGAAACTTTCTGTTTGTGTAACCTACTGCGTAAGTGACCTACCCATGAGTGATTATTTATTAATAACTCGCACGTCTTACAGAAAGGCATTATTATAAAGTGAATAACCAAGTACGTAAAATATTTATTTATTTCTATAATATCTTAGTAACTAAATACACTTGAAAACGCTAAAAGTATCTTAAAGCAGTAGTCGAAGAAGTGCAAGAAGTACCTACCTACTAGTGTCTTTAAAAAATTTAGCTTCGGTTTCTTTAAATACATCAAAAGATGTGATTAAGAGCTTCTGTAGCGGGACCCAAGCTGGGTCTTTGTCGCTCAAAATCAATTTTAAAGACGTTAAGGCTTTTTTGTACCGAGTTTCGGGTTTGTCGTTAGCGATGTCGGCCTTGTTATAAAGCCTGAGCTCGAGATAATAGTCACCACTCGTGACGGTTGATCGATAGCTTTGCCCGTTCGCTACTCTGGTCGCAAATGCTGATACTAGTGGTTTGACGCCGTCGCTGGATTTTGATCTGCCGCTAATGACGGCTGCCTCTGCGTCGATGATGGAAAATATGTTCGGTTTTCTGTGAACAAAGTAAAAATAATTAGTTTACTAAAAGTGAACATCACAAAGATGACGACGACTGGCTTATTACCATCGGCTGTATAACGGCTCTTTTGGAAGTTGAGCAGTTCAAGGATACATCGAGACGTTTTCACTTGAACAACAACAATGAGTCCTCAAATACGTCATGATAGGTTCAGTTTCAATGTTTTAAACTAACCTGACTGAATGACTAACCTCTTAGTAAAAAAATCGTAGAAACTTACTTCGAACAAACGGTTTCAGGCGTTTCTTTATTGGCTTTCCTCTTCGTCGCCTTTTTCAAAACGGTCGCAGCGGTGGAAGCATGCTTCTTTCTTTCCGGCACTGGTTTCCAGGAGTCGGGCACGTTGGTTTCGGCACTGCTGTCTTGTTCATATTCATAATCAGACCTAGAACAAAAAAAAAAAAAAAAAAAAAAAAAAAATAACGTAAAATGACATTATACATACTATTAAAACATACTCTTTTTTGTAAAAAGTAGCTACTCACTTACATTTTTATTTTTTAACTTCAAAAATTTTTTCTTGAAGTTAGTGGCTTAGGAGCTGCTCTGTGTTTCTTGCTGGGCAAGTCAGAGGTACTTCTTGCTGATAAGTAGGTAGGTACTTCTTGCACTTCTTCGACGTCACTTCGACTACTGCTTTCAGAATTTTATGATACTTTTAGCGTTTTCAAGTGTATTTATATGTTTGAAAAATAAATAGTCAGCAGTATTGTTCAAAAATTGAAAAAACAAATTATAAATTTTTAATCGGCCGATAGCCGTTAAGTAATGAAGTCAATAACAATTAATTACGTTAAACGTTAAATATCGATCGACTTTATATTTGCTGTCGGTGAATACAAAGAAATGAACTTAAATGCAATAATGAACGTTATTGTAAAGCTTTTAAAAATGATTTCTCATTGAAAGAACCACAATACAAAACATAGATGTCAGCGAAATACGACTTTTATAAATATCATAGATACAGAGGTAAAGTTTGTTTGAATATCTACCAAAAAGGTTTGATGTTAGCTCTATTAAAGCAGGTAAAAATGATAATCTTTGTTTAAAGAACCACAATACAAAACATAGATGTCAGCGAAATACGACTTTTATAAATATCATAGATACAGAGGTAAAGTTTGTTTGAATATCTACCAAAAAGGTTTGATGTTAGCTCTATTAAAGCAGGTAAAAATGATAATCTTTGTTTAACACAGCGGACTCACTTAGTTTAGTGGTAGATATCTCGACTTTCATTCCGAATTCTTGGGTTCGAAACAGCTTCAATGGAACAAATTATTATGTAATATTATAAAAGCAAAAGTTAGTAAGTATGCCTGTTTGTTACTCTTTCATGTAAAAACTACAGAACTGATTGAGATGACATTTAGAATATGGGTAGCTGGGAGACCTGGAATAACACATTGGCTACTTATTTTATTCTTTAGTTTTATTTTTATAATGATTAAGATGTGTTTCTTTTCGGTAGGTACCTACAAAACGTGTAAGGTTTGTTTCTGTTCATTTTCAATATAAAGGTATAAAAATGAATCCCTATTTTGGTTTCGTGAACGGTTGGACCGTTTTCGCTAATTCTTATTTTGTTGTATTTGTTAAGTGAAAGAAAAATCATAAATCGATTTTGATATTTTTTTAAATTTTGGATCGAGACTTACGCGAGAGAAACAGCTTGGCGCAGTTATTATTGAATAAAATACAATTTTCTTGATAATAAGAATATATTTTCTTACAATTCGTACAATTTGTAGGAAAGAAAAGTGAATTTTGACAATTAATAAACGCCTAATCAAAAGTTTATAGAAACACACTATAATTTATAAGAAAATGTTAAATTAAGATGTGTAATCAATTACTTACTTCATTCTTTATTATATTTTAACGATGGTTAAAATTTAATAACAATTCGGTAATTTGAGGGTTCAAATTTGACAATTGAAAGGAATTCGTGTTAGATAACGCCTGTAGGAAAAATGTAAGCAACGCAGCCAGACAAGAATAACATTTACATTAGTTTTGTGTTTGTTTTTGTTTTTAAAATATCTTTATTAACAATGAACTTAAGAAACATTTGATGTAATAGTGTACATTAGTTTATCGTATTAAATCAACAAAATATAATTTAATACGTTTTATGGCTCGCTAGACCTTTAAAACTTTACATTTACAGGGACTTACGCGGTTGACCCGCGGGACACAGCGGGTTCGCTAGTAGGTACCTAGATATTATCTAGGTAATATTATGTTATTATATATAATAATATTAAAATGTTTTAACTGTGTGTTTTCGCAATTAGCCCTACAACTGGGTCTTTAAGCTGTGGGTTTCCTCACGATGTTTCCCTTCACCGTAAGAGCGATGTAAATAACGCACATATTTTTTTCTTAAAGAAAAGACATTGGCCGGGATTCGGAAAAGCATACTTCTTTTATTTTTTAGTTGGTTAAGAATATTCATTATGGGTTCAGTTAGGTATCAATATTTAATCGATTACATATCATAGTTCTCACAGGAACATGAAACGTTATGTACCATTAGGTACTAAAATACGTAGAAATCAAGAAATAGGTAACATAATTTCTAGAAGTTTGATGAGTTGACATTGAGTAAAATCTAAAATAAAAGTCCATAACCACCTATAATAATAATACACTAGTTGAAATCTAATACTCAAATACTCGTAAATTGGTTTTGTCGTAGTCGAATAAAAACCTACTCTTATTTACGAGTATTTGTATTTATTAATTTATAATGTTGTATGTGTCATACTATTATTGTAATATTATTCAAGTAGTTTTTCTCCTGTCTGAACACCATTCTCTTCATCTTTCTTCACTTCTTGTCCATCCTAAGGGTACCTGGAAGAGGTCGCTTTAAGCGATAAAACCTCTCATTGTGCCACCTAAATTTAAGTTGCTTTTGTCTTTTTCTTTTATTGTAATGATTTAATTGTGGTGTGTTGCAATAATCAATCTATCTATTCTTTGAAATAGCATAGATCAGATAAAACATGACCCCATTACCAGAACCCCTCGAAGAAGGGGTCCTACATTAATAACAAATATTTTAGAAATTGAAAACCTCCTAAGTCAGCTAAATGTATTCATGGACATATGGCTACGACTTTACAATTGATAAGTATTCCCTTTCAGCTTACGTCAACTAAATCAATTTACACGTCGGCGCCGCTTTATTACTTACCGTGTGAAATCATTTAGTACTTGTTTTTGTGTGTAGTGCTTAGTGTTTTAGTGTTTGCCTTTTTTTCAGTTTTAGTTTTTAACGATATTATTATAAAATTAGTGTGATTCTTCTGGGAAAAAAATGTAAGTACGAAATAACGTTATTGCAATGGTACAAAATTTAGATAGATATTGATTTTTTATTGTATCAATTTCTATTTAAATTCAGCGTTGAAATAATAGTTCAATGCTGAAAGTATTTTACCATAGTGCTTACAACCAACAGTTGTATTTCTGTTTTAGTCATTTCAAATTAACAAGAAAATTACAGCAGGTAGTCGGTGAGTTTATGTTATTTAATAATCTAAGTAATTAGAAGTGAGTACTTGATTCTTCAGACTGATTGTTTTAAAACTAAATGTATTTCATAATATCGGTTAAAGTGATCTTACCATGGGCGCTATAGGAATATACACATATTGACGGTGTTTTTCCAACCGAATATTATATGAAATATATTTTTAATCAGTACTTGATTGTTTTATAAAACGAAATGTAATTCATAATATCGGTTAAAGTGATCTTACCATGGACGCTATGGGAATATACACATATTGACGGTGTTTTTCCGACCGAATATAATATAAAATATGTTTTTAATCAGTACTTGATTGTTTTATAAAACGAAATGTAATTAATAATATCGGTTAAAGTGATCTTACCATGGGCGCTATTGGAATATACACATATTGACGGTGTTTTTCCGACCGAATATAATATGAAATATATTTTTAATCAGTACTTGATTGTTTTATAAAACGAAATGTAATTAATAATATCGGTTAAAGTGATCTTACCATGGGCGCTATTGGAATATACACATATTGACGGTGTTTTTCCGACCGAATATTATACGAATTATATTTTTAATCAGTAAGTACTGATTTGTTTCAAACGTAATGTAATTAAATAACATAAATGACAACGACATCGATATGAAATGACTATGAACAACAAGAAGAGGTTGAAAAATTACTTAATATGTGTCGTTAACTGTCTCACTCTATGGAAATAAACGCGTTGAGAGAACTCAATAATTTCATAAACCAATGATGATAATATGATCATACTCATAAGCGTCGTTTTATTGGAACGAAAAAGCAAGGTTGATTTTGGTTTCATGTTTTAGGTTATGTTCGTTCTAGACCAATAATTCCCTTAATATCTATGTTTTATTGGGCAGCGGGGGTGCGGGGGCGCTGACCAATAAAACATAGATATTAAGGGAATTATTGGTCTAGAACGAACATAACTTACCTACTATGTATATTACGTTAGTAATGCCGGCTGATAAAATGTACTACTTACTAGTAATTTCCAATTTTACATTTTTAAAAGAAGAGATTATAAAAAGTTTGTTCTTAGGCCCCAAATTAAAAAAAAAAAATTAAATTAAAAATTTAAAAAAACCCCGACTTACAAAATCTTCAAAGTTAAAACAAAACTAAACTTTAAAAAGGCAAAAAAAATAACCCGAAAACAAATTTCATGTCTCTAAGTAGGTATGTGGTACCTTACGTTCCCGCGTCGGGGGACGCGGTACTATAAGCACGGGTCAGTTACCATCAACTTCTGTGACACATTCCCGCGTCCCCCGACGCGGGAACGTAAGGTACCACATACCTACTCAGAGACATGAAATTTGTTTTCGGGTTATTATTTTTGCCTTTTTAAAGTTTAGTTTTGTTTTAACTTTGAAGATTTTGTAAGTCGGGGGTTTTTTAAATTTTTAATTTAATTTTTTTATTTCACCCTTTTTGTAAAAGCGATTTTGATGAAACATGCTTATTGTTGTCACAAAAGTCACGTCCTTTTATTTGATACCCTACTCGGGTATATTTGAAAACATTCGGTTTTTATTTCCGAGTTTGACCCTACATATACTTTGAACGGCTGAACCGATTTTGATGAAACTTGCATATTGTTGTCACAACAGTCATGTTCTTTTATTTGATACCACACTCGGGCATATTTGAAAACATTCGGTTTTTATTTCCGAGCTTCAACCAACATATATTATGAACGGCTGAACCGATTTTGATCAAACATAGCTAAGAACACTCGCGCAAAAGACACCTCAAATCGGTTCATCCGTTCGTGAGCTACGATGCCACAGACAGATACACAGACAGACAGACAGACAGACAGACAGACAGACAGACAGACACGTCAAACTTATAACACCCCTCTTTTTCCGTCGGGGGTTAAAAAATAGTCTAGATCGCTTACGAAATGAACAATGGGTCTTAACGACGGTAACTTAATATTCTAGACTAACAGCGTCTAGGTCACTGGAAATGATTTATTATTATCTAAATATTAAGTATTCACATTGGTTTTACCTGGTGTGGGTTTTGACCAAGACTAGAAACTGAACCTCCAGCAATCCTTCCTGCTGCTATATCTGCTTCTTCTGCTTTACGGATTTCGTTGGCCAAAGGAATGGCGACATCAGTCATGTACCCAATTATACTAGGTATTTCAAAATCTACAGAAAATTCAATGCTCCTTGCCGAAGCAAGAGCTACGAAACCAAGTAAAAACAGAACCTTCATTCTTGCAATTCAGTCGCAGAATATAGCTTGACAATATTCGATTCCGATATTTATAGGGTATCGTGAATAATAGATACAATGCAACTAGAATGTTTATTTCGATTTATCATGATAAAGTAATCCTCGTCCTTTGACAGAAATCCGGATAATTATCATTAATTACCTGATATTTTATTCATTATCATTTATTAAGTTCTTACATACCTATGATATTAATTTGATTGATTCGGTACTTGACCATAAAATAATAAATGTAAATTATGTAAAAAATAGATATCTGTACCCTTACCATGAGTTAAGACGTAAATACGAGCACGGTAACGTTAACAGTTTGACCTTGTTCACAGCGCGCCCCTTCCGCCAGTTCCCTGTAGCACCCGGGCGGTCGCGAGTTGACGACCGCACATAGTGCGTTTCATCTTTAAATTCCTATGCCGATATGTAACAAAACAAAAAAAGTGCAAAAATCGAAAAAAATAATGTGCTACCTTGAATTAAGGGAAATTTATATATCGTCCCTATAGAGCGAGACATCACCAAATCGAAAAACACTGTTCCGAGATATCGGCGTTCAAAGATTTTTAAAATTAAATTTGCCATAACTTTTGATTCGTATTACATATTATCATAAATTAAACTTTATTTAAAAGGTATTACGCCTTAGTTTATGATCACATTTATTGAAATTCGATAAAGTATTAAATTGTATCAATTAGGGACAAAAGAAACAATTAGTTAATTCTTTCACAAAACTATTTTGAGTTTTTTACGAGTTAGTTAATTCTATCATGAAGTTAGTGACTTCTTACTCAGTATTTAGAAGCTTTAATTGAAACCAACTCGAGTTAGTTGATATTGATCTTGTCTTTTCTATTATCGAAAATCAACTAACTGCATATTTCGATATGTTTTATTATTGTTTTCTAATATATAACGCGAATTTATAAAAACAATATACTTTTATAGTTAGTATGAAGTGGTTAGATTAATTAAAATGTATAATAAAACCTAAATCAATCATGAAATATCAATAATATCAGAAAAATACAATTAATTAAAAATCTAACAAAATATTTGATTTTCACACAGTTAAAAAGGATCAGTTAAGTTAGTCAGTTAATAAGTTTAAAATTTAACTAAAACTTTGTTCAGGTCTACCTGTTCCATTACTTCTTTTTATCTCTGGCGATTTTTTTGGGATCTATTTGAAATTGTTAGATCAGCTTTCAACATCAGTATGATGATAAGGCTTAGTAACAATGTGGGCTAAGATGGAGTATTATTATCTAGACTAGAATACACCTATTAACTCGCAACTTTAAGATCCCAATTGTAGTCATGCCAACAGACGTAAACGCTTAATTTGGATGTACATTAATTTATTTGGTTGTAAGATATGATAATGACATTAGACAGTTCAGATACTCATACTGATAAAAAACCGACATGCTAGTGTGGGACCTATTATATTATTGTTATGACTAGCCATTCGTTAAAAAATTGACCGTCGAAGGGAGCCTTCTGGCTTTTCTTTCAATCGATACCAACGCCTCAAGATTCAACTGAGCGGTTCCGCTCAGTGAGAACGATTATACTCTATACAAATGATGGGAGTTGCGCTTTGTATAGATTCATGTCGGGATTCTATGTCCTATGTGGTACTTACTGCTCTGTTAGCTTACCTTTGTCAGCTCACCAGAGCCCCTTTGTCTGAAGTAAATGATTTCTCTTAGCGGAGAGCAGACATCATTGATCTCCGCTTAAAAAACAGACAGACACGCATCTTTGACTTCTCAGAGAAACCGACCTGATCAGGTCGATGTCCTTTACTTAGACTTTCGAAAAGCGTTTGACAGGGTGGACAATGAAATTAACGCGATTAAACCCGCAGGATGTCTTTAATTGCAATACAACATCGCGAAAACAGAAGAAAAATCTAGAGTGGCCTATGATATACTTAATATAATATACTGCTGGCAAAGTTGGTCGCCATAGGATTTGCACCAAAAATGTTTCGTTTACTGGGTGACTACCTCCGCGATCGCCAGTAGTATGTTAGACTTGGCTTATACGAGTCATTGTCTTACTATAATATGCGATCTCGCGTGAGTCAAGGATCAATACTTAATAGAAGATAATGCTATCAAGCTGTATTCTAAAAGTTAAAAGTCATGGAAATGTCAAGAAACACGATAAACACTACGCTATCTGGAAAACCTCCAATAAACCTATTACGTCGACATCCGTATTGTCGGTCACTGATGAGAAATAACCTTATTCTTCTACGCTTCTAGTTATCTAATTAAGGAACCGATTGTTCAGAATATTTTCCATAAACTTGCAGATTGTTGCAGTGACTTAAATTGATTTGTAACGTAATATACGAAGTCAACACGACTCCCTTTTTCGACACTCGTTGCCGTTGACTAAATTTAGTGATTTCATTAAGCATTAATCCCGCTATTTTATTTTGGTTTGTACCAAGGAAGCCTTTTCTCTCCCACATCCTAGTAGACCAGAACTGGCCATGCCACTGGAAGCGCAAAGCTGCAAACAATAGCTTAAAAACTGCTGCTGACTCGATTGTCTTAGCCTAAACGTAGGTATCATAAAGATTTACTTGGTTAGGTACAAAGAATATAGAATAAACTATTATTCTATATTCGGCTTACGTGATCGAATTGCGATTTCCGTAGCGCACTCTTGTAAGTTTTAGTTTTACGTCCTTTTATTTTGTTTTTCGGTAAAGTCCTCACATTAAGTATTCATGTTCTAACTTAAGGCCAATATGACTTTGTGTCCTAATATCTTATCACGTAGCATACCAAATGGTTGAACTTTTCTACAGTACCAGTAGTTGAGCAATCTTTAGTATGTCAACCATGGACAAGATACAAAAAACAATCGCAATCTATCTCGCTCGCAATACCTACTTCTCATGGCCATTACCTGGGTTATGTCACGGGAGTGAACTAACAATAACTTTCTTAAACAGTTAGTCAGAGCTACCAAGATGATGATACTGACATTAAACAGTGATCAGGATCAATCATCAACAGATAGTCGTGGAAATTAGCAGAGTGATTGTTAACATCTGAATCTGCTTTTCTTGTTCCACTTGGGATAGGTTTATGCACCTCACGTTTACTTTAACGTTTCAGTAGAAGCTAAACTTTAAATAGTTGAACTTTGAACTTATAATATTATTATATAGTACTAGCTGACCCGGCAAACGTTGTTTTGCCTTATAAATTATAGATAGTAGCCGATTCTCAGACCTACTGAATGCGCATGTGGAGTTTGGTGGAGATCGGTTCGTCCGTTTTGGAGGAGTACGGTAACTAACATTGTGACATGGAAATCTTATTTATAAGACTACCTGACCCGGCAAACGTTGTTTTGCCTTATAAATTATAGATAGTAACCGATTCTCAGACCTACTGAATACGAAAATAAAATTTCATAAAAATCGGTCAAGCCGTTTCGGAGGAGTACGGTAACTAACACTGTGACATGGAAATTTTATATATAAGAAGATTTAGCAATATTAGGTGGTTAAGGTATGGAATTGCCGTTTATATGGAGATAATTGAGAAAATGCATTGTTCGCGAACAGAGCTAGAGTTTACTATCTCTCCGCAATATCCACCCCAGTAATAAAAGAACTAACTAAGTCGCCTGCGTTCCGAGTGAAATGTAACTAATTCTCAACAAGATGCTGATTATGTTGTGCAGAAATTGATTAAACCGACTTAGGTAATGAATTCAAACCTTCTAGGTTATGGTGTGTTTTTACTAGAAATCACTAACTCGAGTTAGTGATTTCTAGCTTTCATAAAATGTATCGGTTATAGGGCTTCAGAACGCTGCTCTTAAATAGGGATAGAAATACCTAAGTCGAGTTAGTTTTCAGCTGTATTTAGTTTAAAAAAGTAAGAATTAATTAAGTCAACTTGGTTAATTATCATTTTATTTCTGCGATCAGTACTCAGAGTTGGTGAATTCTCACATTTTATAACTTCATAACTAAAATACCTAAGATAAAATCGAAAATACAGAAACGTAGATAATAAAATGGGAATTTTAGTGGCATTCTTAAGTCAAATCGGCACTTTTTCGATTTGGTGATGTCTCGCTCTATAGGGACGATATGAAGAATGAATAATAATAATAATAAATAATAATAATAAAATCATTTATTGCAATAATTAAATGTTTACAGATCATTGTCGCCCTATTATCTGAACTAGCGTTAGCTGTATGTCAGATGATAGTTCTTCCCTTATGTGACATTATTTTTACATTTAACATTACAAATTATTATATTAAACAAGAAAGCAAGTAATACATTTTCATTACTGACCACTTGACAGGATTCACTTTCAAATTTCATTTCTCTAAATTTTAAATTCTAGTCATTAATTTTTTTTTCACATGCAAATAATATCATAAATAATTAAAATAAATTATAAATTAAAAAATAACACAATTAGGTATAATAGACAATCAATAATAGTACAAATAAAGTAGACCAATTTCATTTTATCCTTTCCCTGTTAAAATTGATAATAAGTAGGTACGATTATTCATGTAATAGAAAAAGAATGTTAAAAAAAGAGTACCACCTGTTTGCTGTGTGATGTAACTAAGATGGATTTTAAGAATACCCAGTAAATTGGTGTTTGCATAATGTTGATAGAATATTAAGTATACCTATATTTTAAAAGAAAATGATAAATAAAACATCAATATTTTTTAATATTAGTTTGTCAGATTGAGCAGATCTTCAGTTTCATCATAGGATAATGAGTGTAACCATTCATTTATTTTATGTTTTATTTCACAATTGTTTAGTGGTCGAATATTAAGTAAGGAATTTACTATGTTGTAGAGTCTGGGAGCCTGGAAATTAAAGGTGTTACAAGCATATTTGCTATGTACTCTTGGAACCAAAGCTTTAGGTTCTCTCCTGGTACCAGTCAAAGTCGTTGGATAAGTAGTTTTATGGAACTTACGAATACACTGACTCACGAAAAGTTTACGTACTGAAAAGACCTTAGCTTTTTCGTATAAAGACACAGTAGGATGCCGGAAAGGTAGTCGCAATAGCACCTTCAACACGGCTCTCTGAGCCCTTTCAGCTTCGATGAGGTGACTCTTAGCCGCAGCACCCCATGACGATATGCAATACGAGGCTATACATTCTGCCAATGCCTTGTATGTTTGGATAAGAAGATCTCGGTTTGACAGCTGACGCAACTCCTTGAAAATATAAATTAGTTTTCTAAGACGTTTTGAAATGTAGCTTATATGTTTTTCCCATTTCATCTTGTCATCTATGAATACACCCAAATACTTTGAACGTTAAATAAATTTAATAAATAAATAAAATAAAAATAAAAAATATAAATTTAAATGAACGAATCTTCTTGTATTTAAGGTTTAGGGTATAGCACATTCAAGATATTAAGGCAAGACTTTTTTGTTTTGCTACCAACATAACGGCATAGGAATTTAAAGATAAAACGCACTCTAGTCGATAGTTTTGGTTGCGGACATGTCTAATAACTGTTAACGTTATAGTGACGTATTTAAGTATCAATTAATGGTAGGAATAGGGTAGACTGGGTACGGTTGGGCCAATTTTCATTTGATCGACCATAATTCTGAAAATAAGATACTTGGGTAGAAGAAGTAACGTTTATATAAAAATACAAACATTTTGCTACATCTGGATACTAAGATTATGTTCCTAAGTCTAACGGTTAGCTCACAGGAGCAAGTTAAAAAAAAAAAAAGAAAAATGTCACAACCGACCTGACCCCAAGGACAGTTGTGACAGTGCCTGGGGTTGATTGTGACCGATACAAAAATACACTAAAATAACTTCGAAATGGTTTTAATGTAAGATAATCTGCCTTTAATCTAAATTCTCTAATGTTCGCGCCAGTTTCATTGCATTTTCGGATGGATCTTGATAAGGACATTCGATTATCTTGGTTGCAGCACTGCGCAATGAAGTGCTGCTTTTTACATGTATGTATGCGTCCTGATGCTGGCTTATATTAAGCTATTCGGGCGGTGATAAGTTGTGGCAGAAGCACGTCGTCATAACGTCGCGAATTTCTTTGTGACTGTCACATATTGTATGGTTATGTCGACGGAATTCGGGATGAGACGGCAACACGCCTTTGCCACGACTAATAAGTGCATATATAGCCATAGCCTTGCCTTAATCGGTTTTGGTCGTGCGCTTTCTGGACACCAAAAAGCAAAAATAATACGCTTGGCTTAGTCACAACTGCACCCAGCAACAATGGCACAACTATCCCCAAAATGCTCTCTCGTAAAAAAGCAAGCGTCAAAAAAATACAAAACTATTTACGTAGATAGCATAGACTGATATTTAGTTGCTAATTTTTAACTCATAATTAGGTAAAACACTCGTACTTGTACCTATTTTCATAAAGACACAGTCACAACAATAAGTCGAACAAAAAAACTTAGTTTTGACTACCAAAAATAATATTGTCTCCTACACTCGTCAAAGTCGCATGATGGCTGACGCAATACTGTGACACGTAATCAAATGCTCTTACCGCTCCTTTATTCCCTTGCACCCCCCACGCTATCTCTTATAGTTTCGATAATATAGCGACTGTCACTTTCGTCCTGAGGCACAATCGTACCCAGTCTACCCTACTGTAGTTTTATAAATAACCTTCCGCCACTTCACTTATACATTAGTTAAGTCGTAATAATGTTGAGATAACGTCATCTTACATAGTCTATGCTTCTCTATATTACCATACAAAGTTTTATTGAAATCGGTGCAATATAACTTTTCGCACTTTTTCGAATAGCCAAAAAAAACAAACTAATTCCTCTATCTTATGTATGAGTCAGATAATTATCATTTTATGCTGATAATAAAGCTAAGCCGTAAATAAAATATTTTGTTTACACTCAGTAGAGTACGACCAGTGGATACTATTTCACTGTTTGTTTATATAATCGGTAAATATTTCATGTCTCTCAAGTTCAACTTTGAAATGACAAAATACACTTCGTCGTTTGTTCAATTTGTTGAACAAACAGTTGAACAACGTGGACGTGGATATAAGCAAACTCGAATCCGAAGTTTACATATTTTGATGTTGGTACTATATAGGGAATGCAATCCCGACTCGAGATAGTAATTTCGGGATCCCGCGGGATTAGAAATATCAATCCCGCGGGATCCCGAAATTTTCGGGATCCCCAGTAGTTTTAAAAAAACCCGGCCAAGTGCGACACACGCGCAAGAAGGGTTCCGTACCACTATCACAATGGGGTGCCACACGCAAAGCTAAAAGCAGATGGCGCTGGCGTCGGATGATCTTTTTTTTTTTGATGATGGTCCCCCACCAATGAAAACGCCGAGTTTTTTTTTTCTTTCGGTCTGAGACCGATATGGCTAATTTGGCGCCGAGAGTTGTAAAAAACACCAGTTTGATAGTTCTTAATTCAAACCAAAGATCATCCGACTAACGCCCTCTGCCGGGATAAAAAGTTAGTGTTCCTCCTCATTGGGTACGGAATCCTAAAATGGTTTACAACAACCAATTTTTAATTTTGATAAGAAAATGTGAAATATTTAGCTTCGATTCTTACGGCCATAATACGAACGCATCTCTCAAAAAATAAATTAGAAAAAAAACCTTGGCATAAAGAAAATCTGATTACTTATAAGAAACTCTTTGGTAAGTGGAGGCAGACTGGTATATTTGACAGACAGGCAGCCATTTTGAATTCCATGACCTACTCGATTTGACTCCGGCCAATCAAAAGCGACCTCACATTGTAATAAAATTCCCTTGTTGTTTTTAAAACACGTTAGTTGTATAGGAGCCCCACTTAAATATTTGTTTTATTATGTTTTTAGTTTTATTTCTTGTTGTAGCGGTTACCAAAATACATCTTCTGTAAAAATTTCAACCATCTAGCTATTACAGTTCATAAGATACAACCTGGTGACAAATAGACAGACAGACAGCGAAGTCTCAGTAATAGGGTCCCGTTTTTACCCTTTTGGTACGGAACCCTAAAAATTACATGACAGAATACTTTGAACAATAAGAATTGTGAGAGTGAGGTTGATTAAAACAAAATATTATTTGAAAGCAAACAAAAGCCTGTTACTAACTTAATAATTAACAATTTTACTAACATCAACATAATCAAAACAAAAATAGGTAGGTATAGCTCAAGGAAATGAAAAGTAGTTACGGGTGATTTTGAAAGTAACTTCTTCAAAACAAAGTGTATCAAGAGTGTTAATTGCCAACCGGCATCTATTGTCCGTTGCAATGTACCCAGCTGCTGAGAATGCCCTTTCGGACGTGTGTAGCATCGCTGACCATTGCCGCCCAATCCCGTCAATCCCGAACGGGATCCCGTCATATTATGCTTCGGGATTGGAGAACCATCATCGAAAAAAAAAATATTGAAGGACTTTAACTTTAACTTTAACCTAGTTGTATTTATGCAATGTTTTTTAAACAACAACATTTATAGCAGCGATTCTACATAATACTAGTACGCATCCTGCAACATTTGGTTAAGGTTCACTTATTCTAAAATGAAAAAAAGCGGCCGTTGCCAGAGTCGGACTCCGACGGGAAATATCTTTTGAAAAAATAGGTCTACAAGACGAGTTGAGAACCTCCTCCTTTATTTAAAGTCGGTCAAAATGACATCCACATAGATGCATAGTCATGCATGACAGATATAGGTTTTATGGCATAAACTACGTTTGTATGGAGAAAGAGAATGGAGACTGTCCTCTTAAGTTGAAAAAGCTAATTTCACGGGTACATGCATAATAAAAACTAGCTGACAAAGTCGCGGGCAACAGCTAGTTATTCATTAAAGAAGACAACCCTAATGTACCGTACATTAGGGTTGTCTTTAAATCGGCGCCCTTTGTAGCGTCATTTTTTAAAACGACTGTTTAAAAAATATGACGTCACAATGTATCTATATCTATCTATCTATTATTATAAAGCGGAAGAGTTTGTTTGTTTGTTTGAACGCGCTAATCTCAGTAACCGCTAGCCCGATTTGATAAATTCTTTCAGTGTTGGGTAGTCCATTTATTGAGGAAGCTAAGGTCTACTTTTGATTCCTATATTCCCACGGGATCGGAACTTACACAGGTGAAACCGCCGGACGCAGCTAGTTATTAATATAATGCGAGCGGAGCGAGTGTTGCGTCCATAGAGTTAAGTAATAGAGTAAGATCCCAGGCTCGGCAGACATCACGTATTTTCTGACGAATGAAATGTGGTCGATTGAGTAGTGTTATAGATTGGGAGGGGGCAGTCGGTCATCTTACCTCATTAGTACCAACTGGAGACTTATATGGTGGAAAGAGTAGTAAAAGTTATGCCTAAAAACGGACTAAAAACTGAGCTCGGACGGCCTGGGCCCGTCCGAGCTCAGCCCGTTTTTAGGGGAGCAATCGGGCCTGGGAACTTACCTCATTAGTACCAAGTTGGGACTAATATGGTGGAAAGAGTAGTAAAAGTTATGCTAAAAAAACTCGGTCGGCCTCGAGTCGGCCTGGGCCCGTCCGAGCTCAGCCCGTTTTTAGGGGAGCAATCGGGCCTGGGAACTTACCTCATTAGTACCAAGTTGGGACTAATATGGTAGAAAGTAGACTAGACTACATTCGGCGCTGTGCGTTCACGCAGGCAGGACGTTTATGCGTATGCGTAACACGATCTTACAATTTCATCTCGAGCGCGCGACGTGTGATATTTCTTTCTTTCTGTTATTTTATTTTTGTTGGTGATTCAAAAAGTTGCAAATTACTGTCTGACTATGAAGTGTTTCGCGTGTTTTTCGGACGGGAGTGAGGGGACTCGATGCAGTATTTGTAAGCAGGACATTTGTTATTCCTGCTCGAACATTACGAAGGCTGGTTATAAGAACCTAGGTTCTGACAGAAGGGCGATTTGGGCGTGCCCTAAGTGTCGGGCCTCCCCATCACGATCAACTTCAACACTAAAAGGAGACTTGTCGCTGAATGATGTGCTACAGAAGCTCAACGTAGTAACGGCGAAGCTTGACAGCCTCCCTAAAATGGCTGATGTCGACGTCCTCAAGTCTGGCTTGCAAGAGGTTAAGCAATCCTGCGACTTCACTTGCTCAAAAATTGAGGAGTTCGGTGTCAAGTTGAAGGATTTCGAGCGTCGTATCAAAAAATTGGAGACCAAGGAAGCCGACAACCAGGCCTCCATTGCGTCAGTAGTTTCTATGCGTGACGAGTTCGTGAACCAGGACCAGTGGACACGTTTGCACAACGTCGAGGTTAAGGGAGTCCCTTTGAAAAAGAATGAGAACCTATTTGATATTGTAGGATCTATGAGTAAATTTCTCAACTACGACCTGCCAAAGTCTCAGATAAACTATGTTTCCAGAGTTCCCGTTTTTGGCTCTAAAGAGAAATCAATCCTCGTAAGCTTTGTGAACAGGTACGTGAAGGAGGATTTCCTCGCGGTGGCGCGTGGGAAGAAATCCGTATCTGCTTCCGATATAGGATATGAAGGCGACACGCGTCGTGTCTATTTCAACGATCATCTTTCACCTCAAAACAAGAAGTTACTCAGTGAGGTCAAACGGAGGGCGAAGGAAAGGCATTTCGAGTTTGTTTGGGTGCGGTTTGCCAAAATACATGTTCGTAAAAATGTGACGAGCCCTGTGTTAGTTATTAATGCTGTATCCGATTTAAACCGTATTACTTGGTCAATTGCTTTTTTTGTTTTCGGTTGAGATTTTTACTATTTTTACTGTTATTTCCCGATGTTTGCGGGCATAATACTTGCAACTACACTTATAACTCGTCTTTATGCCTTTTATTTAGGTCATTTGTGTTAATATTTCTGATTTCGTACTCGCATTGCATTATCTTTCGCCTTTACTCGAAGTTATTATTTAATATACATTTATATTATTATGTTACGCAGAGGCGTCTCTAGCTCATGTAGCGCCCGTGTGCAAATATCTCCTTGGGGCCCTCTAGTAAGAGTTAAGAGTGATTCCAATATGGAATAATAAAGGTACAAACAACAGTACTAAATTGACGTAGGTACCCCTAATTTTATTTTATAGTGAAGTTGAAAAAATATCTCGGGAAACAATAGGTACCTACATACACCGATATCTTTTGAATGAAATGTCCGAATTGAATAATTCAAAAGGTCCTAGAAAGGTATTGAATTCGTCTTGAATATAATTTATTTTACCATTAATTAATACCAAGGTACAAAATAAATGGTTATTAAAGCGACGGCATGTTCACGAGTTCCAGGTCAGCAGTGGCACACGTACGTAGGATTTTTTCCCCTTCCTCATTCCGACTGCCATATCCGTAGCCTCCATGAACACGTTCAAATTCCACCCCCATTTCACCCACATGACCGTTCAGATCATAACCCAAAACGATTCCCTGTGACAACGAGATAGCCCCAAGGACCTCGCCGAGTTTATCCCAAAACCACCTCTTATCAGCGTCGCTACAACCGACCTGTGGCGTGTAAGTACTTACGACGTAAGTAGGAACCCCCCCAATAAGCACCTTCACGCACATAAGTCGATCGCTAAAGCGATTCACCTCCAAGATATCGCCATGCAATCCCTCAGCGAGCACCACAGCCACCCCGTTCTCTCCACCAGGTGCACCTGTGTAGATCAGTTTGTTGACTTTCGCCTGAAGAGTACGTCGGCCAGCTCCCTCGCGCGTCCGGTTAGCGTGAGAATGTTCCACGTTGCGAAGCCGAGTTTCACCTTGTATTTCGGGGCTCGCGTCTTTGGCCGTGCCCGCCCGGTAGCCCTCGTCCACTTACCACAGGAGTCGGGCGAAGCTCCTGTGCGCCGTTATGCGGCGGCGCCCTATCCGTGTGGCAATCAATTTTTGAACTCCCACAAAAGATTTGGCGAATTTCGACTTTTACGGGAGCGACTGCTGTCTGACCTCCCAACCCCGAAGGGAAAGTCTGCGCCAGAGCCTCGTCCGTTTATCAGCAGGTGCACCAAGCTAGCAGGTGAGGTTGGCTTGGGCCCAACGATCTTAGTGGCCCCATACACACCCAGTGGGCCCCATACACACCCATTTCTGTTTATAAATCTAAATATTATTTAATTCTTTATGTAATTGTATTTTGATATAAAGAAATGATTCTTAATTTACTTGTTTTATTTAATTCTTATAAAATATGCTATTTTCATACTTTGATATTTACGCAAAATCATTAATCGTATAAGGCGTCATTTTTCCTCGCCACTCAATCATTAACATCGACACGTTGTCATTATCTTCAAGAGTCATCTTTTAAAAATTTGATATTTCTCCTAAAATATTAGCTTTACAGTGGTGCCTCTTTTACCATTTTCTATTATATTAATCAAGTAAATAATAAAGTACAAAAGATTTGCTCTGGCACAGGGTTTAATATTTTTTCATATAAATAAGCAAAAAAATATTCCGGTCGAAGAATCACCCTCCCGACACGCGCCTTTGAGTAAATAGCGATGCGACATCTAGCCCTAATATAGGTACTATTTTGGATTACCATCTCATACCTACCTACCTACTGTAGACCATAACAGAATCTTTAAAAATAAATATGAAATAAAATAAACCCCATAGTTTCTGAAATGCGAATCTGATACGGGGGCTGGGTGTGGGCGCCGCGGTCTCAGGGGCGCCGCGGCGCCCCTGAGACCGCTGCGCCCGTGTGCTGTGCACACCCTGCACACCCGCTAGAGACGCCCCTGATGTTACGCGCGCTTCGAAGCGTGCTTTGCTCTCGAAGATGTTTGTATCATGTCATATTGTTGTCCCTATCACACTCGCACAATTCTCATATCGTAGTTACTCGCAATTCATTGCAATAATTAGGTACTATTCCTGTTTACTGATTTTATTTTTACTGTTACTCTTACTACGATTTTCCTTTAACATAAACATTAAACCTATGAATTACATTGATAACAACGCAGTTGTTATGTACCCTGCCTATAGGAACTTGTGTTCGTATGTATGTGTGTGTGTTTGTTCTATAATTTTAACTTCTTCATACTACTATTTTGTTATAACAAGGCAAGTACGTAGGCATAGTTCTGCGCATATATTGGAGTGGCTGGCGACGGGCCGCGTCGCGACTCGGTCGGAGCTGGGTGCGACCGCGCACGCTAGCTGCTCTGCAAACTGTTATCGTCGCTCGGCGTGTGAGTGTGTGGTGTTGTCGTGCGATGGTCGATCACTAGGCCATAGCCGCTCCGATGCACAGTGTTATTCTTACTGTGTGTGTGTATGTGTAAGTATCTTATCTATTGGTCATATTCGTGAGGAACTTTTTTATCTTAATTATGACATTATATTGATGTTATTTATAATAAAAATATACAATGATGTCCTTAGGTAAAAAACTATCAGTCTATTATCAGAATGTAAGAGGATTACGAACTAAATCAAGCGATTTTTATCGTAGTGTGGCTTTAAATAATTTTGATGTGATAGCGATCACCGAGTCATGGTTAACGGATGGATTTTTTGATTCTGAATATTTTGATGACCGGTACATGCTATGGCGACGTGACCGCGACTACAGCAGGACGGGTCAAGTCAAGGGAGGTGGAGTGATGATTGCTACCAAGAAGTCGATGAATGTAGTCTCTCAGCCGTCGTGGTGCTCAACTGCTGAAGATTTTTGGCTGACTACTCACCTCAGGACAGCTCATGGTAAGGAGGTACTTAAACTTCATATAGGTATTATATACTTGATTAAAGAGGTAAATGGGCCGTCCTTCTCTCAGCAGTTGGATAGTTTTCTGGATAGACTTAGTGAATTGATAAATGCTAACCCTGAAGATAAGTTCTTAATTTTGGGTGACTTTAACCTCAGTGATATACGGTGGCAGATGGTTTCTGTTGGTGAATTTTTAGTGCCAGTTGTATTTAAATCACGTGACGAGATAAATTTTATAAATTCTTTAACTCTTAATAACCTGCATCAATATAATGTCAATTATAATATCTATGGTAGGTTGTTAGACTATGTTCTATGTAATGATTCGGTCGAGGTAAGTGAGTGTGTCTCACCGCTGGTGAAGATAGATAAGCATCATAAAGCCTTAACAATATCGACTTTGCCTGCTCGGTACCGTTATTGCCCGAATCTCGTGTTAAATATTTTTTTAATCGTGCTAATTTTATTGACTTAAATTTAGAGCTGAGTGACGTCGATTGGTCCATGTTAAGTAATCTACCCCTCAATGAAGCTGTTACCACTTTCTACGACATTCTTTACAGGCTGCGCGATAAGTTTGTGCCAAGTAAATTGGTAGGTTCCTCGTCATATCCACCTTGGTACTCTATGGCTTTAAAAAAAGTTTTAAAGGAAAAATTTAAGTATCACCGTAAGTTTAGGGTTTATGGGAATATTGCGGACAGACTTTCTTATGAGTGCCTTAGAGATAGGGCTGCAAAGCTTGAATGCGATTGTTTTCGTACATATATTGATAACATTGAGTGTTCAATAGCAAAAAATCCGAAATGTTTTTGGTCTTTCGTGAAAGGTAGATGTAAGTCTAGTGGCCTACCTTGTAACATGACCTATAGAGGTGCCTTACTTAACACTGGCAGAGACATTTGTGACAACTTTTCTAACTATTTTTTATCAAATTTTTCAGTCCCTTCTACTACCTGCCCTTATGTATTAAATGACGATGCTTCTATTATTGATGGTAACATCTGTTCAATAAAAATTACAATCAATGATGTTAAGAAAAAATTGCTTGGTCTTGATGTAAATAAATCAGCTGGGCCAGATGCTATACCACCCGTATATCTTAAAAAGTGTGCGGATCAGTTGGCTTCACCACTGTCTGTCTTGTTTTCGAGATCATTGATGGAAGGTTTCGTCCCTGATCTGTGGAAATCTGCATTTATCTCACCTATTTTTAAGAAGGGATCGAGATCAGATATTGAAAACTATAGGCCGGTCTCGAAGTTATGTGTACCATCTAAAGTATTAGAAATGATAGTCAAAGAGCAGCTGTATGGCAGCATTAGTCACCATTTACCTCAATCCCAACATGGGTTCGTGAAAGGTCTTTCTACCACATCTAACCTTATCATATTGCATGATTGTCTCACTGGAAATATGGATAATGGTAGTCAAACGGATGTAATTTATACCGATTACAGTAAGGCATTCGACAGAATTGATCATAATATTCTTTTGCAAAAGCTCAGGTTGTGCGGTATCCGAGGGGATTTGCTCAGATGGTTCGCGTCTTACATAAGTAAAAGGACTCAGGCGGTAGTTGTAAGCAATTACATGTCCAGTTGGGTTTTGGTGCCGAGTGGAGTGCCGCAAGGTTCTCTTCTCGGGCCAATCCTGTTTATACTTTTTATTGCGGACATAGATGCCTGTTTCAGGCACTCAAAAGCTCTTATATATGCAGATGATATGAAAATTATTAAAAGTATCTCTTGCCCTTCGGATGCTGTGCTCCTTCAGAAGGATTTAGATCGCTTGGACGAGTATTGTAATTTAAATATGTTGGATTTGAACCCCAGTAAATGTGCTTGTTTAACTTTTACGCGTAAGAAGAAACCCGTTAGGTTTAATTATCAACTAAAAGGACAGAATCTTTCTAGAGAGGGTTCAGTACGTGATTTGGGTGTTATACTTGACTCTCGGCTTGTTTTTGATACTCATATAAATGATATTGTAAAAAAAGCCTATAAAGCATTGGGATTTATAATGCGTATGTCTAAGGACTTTAAGCAGATAAAAACTATAAAGTTACTCTATTGCACTTATGTCAGGAGCAGGCTGGAATATGCCTCTCAGGTGTGGAATCCTGCATACATGAAGTACCACATAGAAAGTATTGAGCAGATACAAGAAAAGTTTATCAAATTTATAAATTTCAAAACTAGATCTCAATGTACAGATTATTTTGCATCTTGTAAAAAACACCACATTCTTCCTCTTAAAGACAGGCGTAACATTGCCGATCTTGTCTATTTATCTAAATTGACTTCTGGTTCTATAGATTGTATTGAACTTGTTAATAAGTTAAGGTTTTTTGTTCCTCCTAAATTTCAGTGTCGTAGGAAAATTCCTACTTTCAGAATAGCATATAGGGCTTCTACTAACTACAGAAGAAATTCATTTTTGCGGCGTGCGTGTGATAGGTACAACGAGGTTGTTAATTCAGATATATTTGACAACTTTGGCGACAGCATTGCGAGTGCGAGAAGGAAGTTGAGTAACGATTTCTTTATTAACGTTGACTAACGGCAAGTGTTGTTAGTCTTTGTGTTTTTGGTTTAGCTTTTTAGTCTGTTAACTTTGATATTGTTAACGTCAGCGTTTTTTGTGTATCGCGCACAGCGTTTATATGTTTAAATATTATAGTTCTATTAGTAGATACATGTAAGTGGCCTGTTGTTTCTATTCTTTTATAAGTTATTTCTTAAGAGCTGTATGTATCTCGAATAATAAATAAATAAATAAATAAAAGTTATGCTTAAAAAACTCGGTCGGCCTCGAGTCGGCCTGGGCCCGTCCCTACTCAGCCCAGTTTTATGTTGGTATACTAAAACTTAGACGCTTAGTTCTGAGAAACTGTAACTTCGCATACATATACTTTATAACTACGCAATCAAAGTTTAGAATTAAAATTTAAAAAAAAAGTTTCTGTAGGGTAGCTCCCGTACATGTAATATGGAGATTTTTTTTTAAAGTCGCGTCTATCCCATCGTGTGGGATATCGTTAGAAAGCTTTTTAAAAAATATTGTGGGTCTTCTAAAACTATTTTACATTTAAGGGTTCCGTTTGCAGAATATTGATCTTTAAAACGTAACTATTTTCAGAGTCATGTGTCGTTATTGTGTATTTGAGTAATAGGAAGCCGTAAACATAAATCTGGGCTGAGTTAAGAAACGGACAGGCTGACTTGCGGCTGACCGTGTTTTTTTGGCATAACTTTAAGTCTACTTACTCACCATAATAGTTTCATCCTATGATTCGATAACATAATAGCGAAATATGACTCTGAAAATAGTAACATTTTAAAGATCAGTATTTCACAAACGGAACCCTTAAATGAAAAATAGTTTGAGAAGACCTACAATTTTTTTTAAAAAGCTTTCTAATGATACCGCACACGATGGGGTAGACATGCACTATTACTTAGCAACTAAGATTAGTATGTAAACATAATCTTGGGCTGAATACAGAAACGAACAGGCTGACTCGCGGCTGACCTGGTATTTTTGGCATAATTTTGAGTCTACTTCCTCACCATAATAATCTAAGCCTATTACTCAATAACATAATAGGAACACATGCCTCTGAAAATAGTAACATTTTGATGTTGATTATTTCGCAAACGGAACTCTTAAATGAAAAACAGTTTTACGAGACCCACCTTATTTTCAAAAAAGCTTTTTAACGGTACCGCACACCGATGGTATATACGAGAAAAATAAAAACAAAATCCATTTTACATGTTGGGAAGCTACCCTAACTAAACTTTTTTTTAATACGATCGTGTGTGGTACCGTTAGTAAGCTTTTTTAAAAATAAGGTGGGTTTTGTAAAACTGTTTTTCATTTAAGAGTTCCGTTTGCGAAATAATCAACATTAAAATGTTTCTATTTTCAGAGACATGTGTTCCTATTATGTTATTGAGTTATAGGCTTAGACTATTATGGTGTTAAAGTTATGCCAAAAAAACACGGTCAGCCGCAAGTCAGCCTGTCCGTTTCTTAACTCAGCCTAGATTTATATTTACATACTAATCTTAGGTACTAAGTACTAGTTCTCGTATATCCCATTGTGTGGGGTATCATTAGAAAGCTTGTTTAAAAATATTGTGGGTTTTCTAAAACCGTTTTTCATTTAAGGGTACCATTTGCGAAATATTAATCTTTTTTTAATGGTAACTTCTATTCTTCATTAATTCGCAAACGGAACTCTTAAATGAATAATAGTGTTACAACACCCACATTCTTTTTTAAAAAGCTTTCTAGCGGTACCACACACAAAGGTGTATATGCAAAATTAAATAAAAACCCCATCTTACATGTACGGGAGCTACCCTACAGAAACTATTTTTTTAAATTTTAATTCTAAACTTTGATTGCGTAGTTATAATGTATATGTATGCGAAGTTACAGTTTCTCAGAACTAAGCGTCTAAGTTTTAGTATACCAACATAAAACTGCGTCGTGCGTAAAAAAACGTCCCTACTCGGACGGGCCCAGGCCGACTCGAGGCCAACCGAGTTTTTTAAGCATAACTTTTAGTCTACTTTCTACCATATTAGTCCCAACTTGGTACTAATGAGGTAAGTTCCTAGGCCCGATTGCTCCCCTAAAAACGGGCTGAGCTCGGACGGGCCCAGGCCGACTCGAGGCCGACCGAGTTTTTTTAGCATAACTTTTACTACTCTTTCCACCATATAAGTCTCCAGTTGGTACTAATGAGGTAAGTTCCCAGGCCCGATTGCTCCCCTAAAAACGGGCTGAGCTCGGACGGGCCCAGGCCGACTCGAGGCCGACCGAGTTTTTTTAGCATAACTTTTACTACTCTTTCCACCATATAAGTCTCCAGTTGGTACTAATGAGGTAAGATGACCAACTGCCCCCTTCCAATCTATTAATATATACTAAGAACGCATGCCTACTTGCTAGCCTGCTGCAACGGCCAATTCTGAGATATCAGGTCATCAAGATACATAAAAAAATTACTCACCTCACGTTAATTCTCCAAGCTGATTTTCACGTATAGTTTAGGTTACTTAAAAATAAGTCGCCAATACTCCAAGACACTTTCCGTTGGCCATATTGCTATGCAGTCGCTTAAAACTTCACGTAAATTCTGATGCTCCATTTTTATATGTGTCCACCAGACCTGACAAGATAACTATTTTAAAACCTTTGTAGTTTTTGAAACACCCCTCCAAACAACAAACGGGTTTCAAAACTACAAGGGAATTTTAGTACAATGCGCTTCTGATTGGTCAGAGTCAAATCGATTTAGTCACGGAATTCAAAATGGCTGCCCTGTCTGTCAAACATACCAGTCTGCCTTCACTTACCAAAGAGTTTCTTATAAGTTTCAGATTTTCTTTGTGCCAAAGGTTTTGTTTTTTTTTTTAAAGATGTCGGTCGTTGATTGGACTTGATGGGCTTAAGAATCGAAGCTTATTTTATATGTCCATCAGACAACAATTTTAGAACCTTTTACAAGAAGACAGACCGATCCAAGGGGCCAATCATCTCCTAAACCCCCCTAATGCCCTCGCGCTCCTACCCACAGAGGCATTAAAATTGAGTTTAGGGGATGATTAGCCACTTGGATCGGTCAGTCTTCTTGTAAAAGGTTTTAAAATAGTTATCTTGTCAAGTGGACATAAATAAAAATGGAGCATCAGAATTTACGTGAAGTTAAGTATAATTAATTCGGGAGCTTTAAGCGACTGCATAGCAATATGGCCGACGGAAAGTGTCTTGGAGTATTGGCGACTTATTTTTAAGTACTTATATTATCTAAACTATACGTGAAAATCAGTTTTGCCGTTGAGACTTTGGCGAATTTTTTTTTAGAAAATTTTGATGTTGTTTCACTAAAAAAAAAATAGCTGTTTTGGTAAAGGCAATTCATGTTTAGATTGTAGTGGTCCAAACTAAATAAAAGGGTACCTTAAGGTCAATGACCTCAAACTCTAAAAAAACAGCTGATTTTCACGCAAACCTTAAAGTCAACATTTTCGAAAACTACTTCGAATTTCCAAAACTTGTAGAACAAAAGTTGTTCGCCTAGACCTCTAGAACAACCCCATTTCGGCTTAATACCCCCTCCTCGGAGCACCCTGTATATCAACGCACAGCGTAAACCACTAGTCTTAAGGTGCATTTAGACCAAACGAAAGAATGATCATTCTAGCCGCACTACGTCATATTCTTTTAATGTAAACGGACGTAGAGAATTCTTTCGTTGTTCTGTCTGTCTATTTCACTAAACATTCACGATAGAATGCTCGTGTTCTAGCTCTAGCTCTGTGTTCGTTTGGTCTAAATGCACCTTTAGGACACGAAATTTGAAGTGTGTTTTCTTTGTTATGTGTAGGCATCCACTTAGAAAGGGAGGAGGAGATGAAAAGGGGTGTCTGATTTTGTGTAAAACGTTTTATTCTCTTATTCGACAGACATGAAAAGTGGTACACATACTACAGTAGGGGGCGGCATAATCCTAATTCTATCCTAATTCTATCTTAATTTTGATCCTCATCCTGATCCTAATCTTAATCAGATTCCTAATCCCAATCCTAATACTGTCTTATAAGTCGAAGAAGTGGTACACAAATACCAGTCAGTCTGGTCAGTATAGACAGTTGGTTGGGACGGTATGTTATGATAGTAGGTTAGGACAGTAAGTTAGAACAGTAAGTTTAGTTATTTAGAAAAGTTACTTTGGATAGATTGTTAGGACAGGTTAGAATAGTAAGTTAACATAGTTATTTAAGAAAGTTAGTTACGAGACTAAATTAAGGCAGTAAGCCAGGACATTAAGTAGTAATATACTATCCTTACCTAATATACTATCCTATCCGACTTTACTATTTTGGTTGGGATAGATTTTTAGGACAGTAAGTATGGTAGTTGTTGGGACACAAAATTAGGGTTGTAAGTTAGAAAAGTAAGTTAGGCAACATAGTTACAGACAGTTAGGTAGGATAGAAAGTTAGAATAGTAAGTTACGTCAGTTATATAAGAAAGTTAGTCAGGATTTTAAGTACTAATATACCTACCTACTATCCTCTAACTGGCCTAACTTACTAAGACCAAATAAAGTACGAATAAAGTTAGATGTTTTCGTTTACGATTTTGGGTGTATTTTTTGCAGTTTAAATGCGACTAAGGTGTGACTGAGATCAAACTGTTTGTATTGTAATATTTAAGATAATTGGACTAATGGTTAAGCGCTGGTTAAGTGGCCTTTCGAAGCATTCAAGCTGTCAGTGTCAGCATTTCCCTGATCGTCCGTTTAAGTGTGGATTTTCGCACAGCTGTAGGTAAGTGTTCAAACCACGCGGACAATGCCATGGGCAGAAGCTAGTAAAAAATATAATTTCAAGCAAAATATTTATTATAAATCAGCAAATCATAAAACATGCATCGTTTACGGAATCATTTCAAATATTATACTCTTTACTGTGCTATGATCCAGCTACGGAATGTTTGTACTCGAGCGAATACAGCGGGGAAACCGACGGTGCAGCCGCGGGCAGAGCCGAATGACACAACACCGATCTGAAAATAATGTAAATTAGTTACTAAGGAAGCACATAGGCCTTTGCCCTGCAGTGGGACACTATAAGTTCATAATAATAATTAGTTACTCATTCTTCTTTCTCTCTTTGAATTAGATAATACAATTTATCTGTTTTGCGAGCAATCTACCTTGTAATTTTACATTATATTTTTTGTTAAAGTATTTTAAATTTATATTTATGCTAGCTGCAAAGCGTTTGCAAGACGTATACCTGTGCGTGCATGAATTATTTGCACATATTAGAGTTTATTTTTTCAATCCGCTAAAAATGTATTAAAAAATGGATGGTGAATCATTGGGTTTTATTGATATTTCCTTGTAATATTTTACTATTTCGAATGAAAAATAAGAAAATAGGACAGCATTTAATCATAATACCTCCTGGCTCTTGAATGATCATAAAAAATATATTTGGCCATATCATATTTCCAAGTACCTAGTAGAAGGAACATTTAAATTTGGAAGTGGTCTGATCCAAAAAGGAATTATAGCAGGGTCATATGTAGTAGAAACTTCGATTTAAATTTCGGTCGGCTAAAATTTAGTTCGTTTGTTTAACTAAAGTAGGCTGGGTTAAACAAACGAACGAAAATTGTGATTCATAAGCGGGAGCAGCCAAACGTTAGAAGAAGCCGCGTAAGTATGTAGAAACCTTAATACGTAAATAGGAATAGTCAGTTGTAATTTGACTCTGATTCGACATTTTACCTGTTGACCGCTAAGCACAAGAGGGCTACCGGAATCTCCAGAACAGACACTGCGACCATTAGCACCACTCGTGCAAATGTTGCTGGCTACAACTGAACCGGGGAAGGATTGCGAGCAGACGGCATTAGTGATGATTGGTAGGCTAATGTGACTTTTTGCTTGATTAGTAGTGATGCCACCACCTGTAATGCAACAAACATTATATTTGAATAAATTTTTATAGCTCAAAATAAGCGTTTCAATGCTCTTTAATGAAGACGTTTTGAGTTGTCAAGTTTGAAAGAACTCCGTCAAAAATAAGTCAGCTTCAATAATATTGAATTTCAAGTAGGTTAGGTACCCAATTTACGTGTATTAAATTAATAACATAGTATAGAATATTTAGTGCTTATTGATATAATTATTACTCACTCGCTGCGTCTGAAGTACGCCCGAATCCTTTAGCCATTGCATTCGATCCAGCATGAGTAGCTGTTGAAGTGCTTAAAGGAATAGTTCTAATATTGTCTGTAAATTAAGTTAGATATTAGGTATTATTATTAGTTCATTTCAATTCTAAAAAATGTTCAGTGTTTTCTAAAACGGAAAGAAATACATACTGTTTAAACTGACTGCGCCGATGCGAATTACTGCGACATCATTGCGAATCAAACTTGGGGTCCATGATCCATGCATTACAACATTGTTACTTGTCACCCTAGTACCACCACTGAAAAGTCTGATTGAGCCAAGGACCACAGTGAATGATGTTGCTCGGTTTTGGCCATCCCACCAGCAATGGGCAGCAGTTAACACCCTAGTTTGGGAAATAAGCGAACCACCACAAACACCTTGTCCTCCACCGAATTGGGCAAGAAGGCCAGCCTGAAAATAAAAACAGACAGGCTGTTAGGCTGCGTTCTCCATTCTTACGGGCGAGTAGTGTGTACCAACCTTAGCCCTCGAACTTCATACTAAATATCTGATTAGTAGGTCCATTAAGAGGTATAAATGAGCTACACTGAAAATCCCTGTCGAATTTGTCGAAAATTGTTGATTATTTCATGTTGCTGAATTATTCATATTTTAGACATAAAATACCTATTCTCGCTAAAACAGGGCCTCAATACCCTTTTTACCTTCTATAGTTATGGGGATATTTACGAATCTTGTGTTGACAACCACGCGCCGTGGGGTGTGATAATAAATAAATATTGCACGACGTTACACATAGCGGAATCTAGCCCCAAACTAAGCACTAGGCTTGTACTATGGGACTAGACAACGGATATACTACATATTATACTTTTTTTTTGTAAATACATACATAATATGATACATAGAAAACACCCAGACCAGATACAAATATTTATTTTTAAGCATAAATACTTGCACCCGGCGGTAATCGAACCCGCAACCTCCTGAGGTATACAATTACAAATCTTTAATTAATATTTCAGAAAGTACTTACATAGTATGGGAATTGACCGAGACTACTTTGTGAACCTCCAGCAATCCTTCCTGCTGCTATATCTGCTTCTTCTGCTTTACGGATTTCGTTGGCCAAAGGAATGGCGACATCAGTCATGTACCCAATTATACTAGGTATTTCAAAATCTGCAGAAAATTCAATGCTTCTTGCCGAAGCAAGAGCTACGAAACCAAGTAAAAACAGAACCTTCATTCTTGCAATTCAGTCGCAGAATATAGCTTGACAATATTCGATTCCGATATTTATAGGGTATCGTGAATAATAGATACAATGCAAATACAATGCAACTAGAAAGTTTATTTCGATTTATCATGATAAAGTAATCCTCGTCCTTTGACAGAAATCCGGATAATTATCATTAATTATCTGATATTTTATTCATTATCATTTATTAAGTTCTTACATACCTATGATATTAATTTGATTGATTCGGTACTTGACCATAAAATAATAAATGTAAATTATGTAAAAAATAGATATCTGTACCCTTACCATGAGTTAAGACGTAAATACGAGCACGGTAACGTTAACAGTTTGACCTTGTTCACAGCGCGCCCCTTCCGCCAGTTCCCTGTAGCACCCGGGCGGTCGCGAGTTGACGACCGCACATAGTGCGTTTCATCTTTAAATTCCTATGCCGATATGTAACAAAACAAAAAAAATGCAAAAATCGAAAAAAATAATGTGCTACCTTGAATTAAGGGAAATTTATATATCGTCCCTATAGAGCGAGACATCACCAAATCGAAAAAAACTGTTCCGAGATATCGGCGTTCAAAGATTTTTAAAATTAAATTTGCCATAACTTTTGATTCGTATTACATATTATCATAAATTAAACTTTGTTTAAAAGGTTTAGTTAAAACGCCTTAGTTTATGATCACATTTATTGAAATTCGATAAAGTATTAAATTGTATCAATTAGGGACAAAAGAAACAATTAGTTAATTCTTTCACAAAACTATTTTGAGTTTTTTACGAGTTAGTTAATTCTATCATGAAGTTAGTGACTTCTTACTCAGTATTTAGAAGCTTTAATTGAAACCAACTCGAGTTAGTTGATATTGATCTTGTCTTTTCTATTATCGAAAATCAACTAACTGCATATTTCGATATGTTTTATTATTGTTTTCTAATATATAACGCGAATTTATAAAAACAATATACTTTTATAGTTAGTATGAAGTGGTTAGATTAATTAAAATGT
>CAUEGO010000301.1:0-16888 GCA_958496205.1 Idaea biselata
CTAGGCCAAATTTGATGCGATTAAAGCGGGATAGCTAGGTGTAAAACACCTCCATCCATCGAGAAACAGAAAATTTGCATGAAAAATATTTGTATTAAGTTTCATTGGGTGGTGGACCGTTAAGGAGCCTCATAGCCACATTCTAATGGCATTTTCAAGGTACTCTGATGTATTACCTTTAGTGCTAGGCCAAATTTGATGCGATTGGAGCGGGATAGCTAGGTGTAAAACACCTCCATCCATCGAGAAACAGAAAATTTGCATGAAAAATATTTTTATTAAGTTTCAGTGGGTGGTGGAGCGTTAAGGAGCCTCATAGCCACTTTCTTATAGCACTGCCTAGGTACTATGGATTGTAGACTATAATCCTAGCTCAAATTTGATGCGATTGGAGCGGGATAGCTAGGTGTAAAACACCTCCATCCATCGAGAAACAGAAAATTTGCATGAAAAATATTTTTATTAAGTTTCAGTGGGTGGTGGAGCGTTAAGGAGCCTCATAGCCACTTTCTTATAGCACTGCCTAGGTACTATGGACTGTAGACTATAATCCTAGCCCAAATTTGATGCGATTGGAGCGGGATAGCTAGGTGTAAAACACCTCCATCCATCGAGAAACAGAAAATTTGCATGAAAAATATTTGTATTAAGTTTCATTGGGTGGTGGACCGTTAAGGAGCCTCATAGCCACATTCTAATGGCATTTTCAAGGTACTCTGATGTATTACCTTTAGTGCTAGGCCAAATTTGATGCGATTGGAGCGGGATAGCTAGGTGTAAAACACCTCCATCCATCGAGAAACAGAAAATTTGCATGAAAAATATTTTTATTAAGTTTCATTGGGTGGTGGAGCGTTAAGGAGCCTCATAGCCACTTTCTTATAGCACTGCCTAGGTACTATGGACTGTTACCTATAATCCTAGCCCAAATTTGATGCGATTGAAGCGGGATAGCTAGGTGTAAAATACCTCAATCCATCGAGATACAGAAAATTTACACGAAAAATATTTGATTGAGGTTTATGTGGTTGGTGGAGCGTTAGGAGCCTCATAGCCACTTTCTTCTAGCACTGCCTAGGTACTATGGATTGTTACCTATAATTCTAGCCCAAATTTGATGCGATTAGAGCGGGATAGCTAGGTGTAAAACACCTCCATCCATCGAGAAACAGAAAATTTGCATGAAAAATATTTGTATTAAGTTTCATTGGGTGGTGGACCGTTAAGGAGCCTCATAGCCACATTCTAATGGCATTTTCAAGGTACTCTGATGTATAACCTTTAGTGCTAGGCCAAATTTGATGCGATTGGAGCGGGATAGCTAGGTGTAAAACACCTCCATCCATCGAGAAACAGAAAATTTGCATGAAAAATATTTTTATTAAGTTTCATTGGGTGGTGGAGCGTTAAGGAGCCTCATAGCCACTTTCTTATAGCACTGCCTAGGTACTATGGACTGTTACCTATAATCCTAGCCCAAATTTGATGCGATTGAAGCGGGATAGCTAGGTGTAAAATACCTCAATCCATCGAGATACAGAAAATTTACACGAAAAATATTTGATTGAGGTTTATGTGGTTGGTGGAGCGTTAGGAGCCTCATAGCCACTTTCTTCTAGCACTGCCTAGGTACTATGGACTGTTACCTATAATTCTAGTCCAAATTTGATGCGATTAGAGCGGGATAGCTAGGTGTAAAACACCTCCATCCATCGAGAAACAGAAAATTTGCATGAAAAATATTTGTATTAAGTTTCATTGGGTGGTGGACCGTTAAGGAGCCTCATAGCCACATTCTAATGGCATTTTCAAGGTACTCTGATGTATTACCTTTAGTGCTAGGCCAAATTTGATGCGATTGGAGCGGGATAGCTAGGTGTTAAACACCTCCATCCATCGAGAAACAGAAAATTTGCATGAAAAATATTTTTATTAAGTTTCATTGGGTGGTGGAGCGTTAAGGAGCCTCATAGCCACTTTCTTATAGCACTGCCTAGGTATTATGGACTGTTACCTATAATCCTAGCCCAAATTTGATGCGATTGAAGCGGGATAGCTAGGTGTAAAATACCTCAATCCATCGAGATACAGAAAATTTACACGAAAAATATTTGATTGAGGTTTATGTGGTTGGTGGAGCGTTAGGAGCCTCATAGCCACTTTCTTCTAGCACTGCCTAGGTACTATGGATTGTTACCTATAATTCTAGCCCAAATTTGATGCGATTAGAGCGGGATAGCTAGGTGTAAAACACCTCCATCCATCGAGAAACAGAAAATTTGCATGAAAAATATTTGTATTAAGTTTCATTGGGTGGTGGACCGTTAAGGAGCCTCATAGCCACATTCTAATGGCATTTTCAAGGTACTCTGATGTATAACCTTTAGTGCTAGGCCAAATTTGATGCGATTGGAGCGGGATAGCTAGGTGTAAAACACCTCCATCCATCGAGAAACAGAAAATTTGCATGAAAAATATTTTTATTAAGTTTCATTGGGTGGTGGAGCGTTAAGGAGCCTCATAGCCACTTTCTTATAGCACTGCCTAGGTACTATGGACTGTTACCTATAATCCTAGCCCAAATTTGATGCGATTGAAGCGGGATAGCTAGGTGTAAAATACCTCAATCCATCGAGATACAGAAAATTTACACGAAAAATATTTGATTGAGGTTTATGTGGTTGGTGGAGCGTTAGGAGCCTCATAGCCACTTTCTTCTAGCACTGCCTAGGTACTATGGACTGTTACCTATAATTCTAGTCCAAATTTGATGCGATTAGAGCGGGATAGCTAGGTGTAAAACACCTCCATCCATCGAGAAACAGAAAATTTGCATGAAAAATATTTGTATTAAGTTTCATTGGGTGGTGGACCGTTAAGGAGCCTCATAGCCACATTCTAATGGCATTTTCAAGGTACTCTGATGTATTACCTTTAGTGCTAGGCCAAATTTGATGCGATTGGAGCGGGATAGCTAGGTGTTAAACACCTCCATCCATCGAGAAACAGAAAATTTGCATGAAAAATATTTTTATTAAGTTTCATTGGGTGGTGGAGCGTTAAGGAGCCTCATAGCCACTTTCTTATAGCACTGCCTAGGTATTATGGACTGTTACCTATAATCCTAGCCCAAATTTGATGCGATTGAAGCGGGATAGCTAGGTGTAAAATACCTCAATCCATCGAGATACAGAAAATTTACACGAAAAATATTTGATTGAGGTTTATGTGGTTGGTGGAGCGTTAGGAGCCTCATAGCCACTTTTTTATAGCACTGCCTAGGTACTATGGACTGTTACCTATAATTCTAGCCCAAATTTGATGCGATTAGAGCGGGATAGCTAGGTGTAAAACACCTCCATCCATCGAGAAACAGAAAATTTGCATGAAAAATATTTGTATTAAGTTTCATTGGGTGGTGGACCGTTAAGGAGCCTCATAGCCACATTCTAATGGCATTTTCAAGGTACTCTGATGTATTACCTTTAGTGCTAGGCCAAATTTGATGCGATTGGAGCGGGATAGCTAGGTGTAAAACACCTCCATCCATCGAGAAACAGAAAATTTGCATGAAAAATATTTTTATTAAGTTTCAGTGGGTGGTGGAGCGTTAAGGAGCCTCATAGCCACTTTCTTATAGCACTGCCTAGGTACTATGGACTGTAGACTATAATCCTAGCCCAAATTTGATGCGATTGGAGCGGGATAGCTAGGTGTAAAACACCTCCATCCATCGAGAAACAGAAAATTTGCATGAAAAATATTTGTATTAAGTTTCATTGGGTGGTGGACCGTTAAGGAGCCTCATAGCCACATTCTAATGGCATTTTCAAGGTACTCTGATGTATTACCTTTAGTGCTAGGCCAAATTTGATGCGATTGGAGCGGGATAGCTAGGTGTAAAACACCTCCATCCATCGAGAAACAGAAAATTTGCGTGAAAAATATTTTTATTAAGTTTCATTGGGTGGTGGAGCGTTAAGGAGCCTCATAGCCACTTTCTTATGGCACTGCCTAGGTATTATGGACTGTTACCTATAATCCTAGCCCAAATTTGATGCGATTGAAGCGGGATAGCTAGGTGTAAAATACCTCAATCCATCGAGATACAGAAAATTTACACGAAAAATATTTGATTGAGGTTTATGTGGTTGGTGGAGCGTTAGGAGCCTCATAGCCACTTTTTTATAGCACTGCCTAGGTACTATGGACTGTTACCTATAATTCTAGCCCAAATTTGATGCGATTAGAGCGGGATAGCTAGGTGTAAAACACCTCCATCCATCGAGAAACAGAAAATTTGCATGAAAAATATTTGTATTAAGTTTCATTGGGTGGTGGACCGTTAAGGAGCCTCATAGCCACATTCTAATGGCATTTTCAAGGTACTCTGATGTATTACCTTTAGTGCTAGGCCAAATTTGATGCGATTGGAGCGGGATAGCTAGGTGTAAAACACCTCCATCCATCGAGAAACAGAAAATTTGCATGAAAAATATTTTTATTAAGTTTCATTGGGTGGTGGAGCGTTAAGGAGCCTCATAGCCACTTTCTTATAGCACTGCCTAGGTACTATGGACTGTTACCTATAATCCTAGCCCAAATTTGATGCGATTGAAGCGGGATAGCTAGGTGTAAAATACCTCAATCCATCGAGATACAGAAAATTTACATGAAATATATTTGATTGAGGTTTATGTGGTTGGTGGAGCGTTAGGAGCCTCATAGCCACTTTTTTATAGCACTGCCTAGGTACTATGGACTGTTACCTATAATTCTAGCCTAAATTTGATGCGATTGGAGCGTGATAGCTAGGTGTAAAACACCTTAACCCATCGAGATACAAGAAATTTGTATAAAAAATATTTGTTTTAAGTTTCAGTGGGTGGTGGAGCATTATGGAGCCTCATAGCCACTTTCTAATGGCACTGCCTAGGTACTATGGACTGTTATCTATAATCCTAGACTAATTTTGATGCGATTTGAGCAGTCTGAGTAGTTGAATTTTAGTAGCAGTTATTTATTACATCTTTGTGTCCTAGGAATGTTTGTGTGGCAGTTATTATAAGTTTTATAATTTTATTGGCATCTTTTGTCTATATATAACCTATTGTTATATTTATATACTATTTTTTATGTATATACAAGCTGTTATTTCGTTTGGCTGCTAACTTCACAAAAATGACCATCTTAATTTGGTCGGGTTATAGGCTGCTAACTTTGGCTGCCAAGTTCACACCGGTGCGTGGGTGCACCATTTCAACATAATAGAAATCTATTCATGCAATTTTTACAACGCATCGATCTCGACCTGGACAACATTTATTGTATACGTTTTTGGATAAACGATCGGTTGTGTTGTGTTGTGTACAGAACGATCGCGATGACGAAAACGAGACGATCGCGATTGTCACAATTGAACTGTAGTTTACTTTAATTGTAGGTAATTGCATCAATTTGCATAGCATTATATTAATTAACCGAAACATAGGGCACTGCGCGGGGATCTACATCGAAACAATGAAACTATCTGACGGGACGGGTAACGTACCGTATGACGGTAAAAGTTGTATATCAATTAGGCATTTACTAATGAATCAATTTAAACGTGCAAAAATGCGTCCGATGATGCGTACAGTAGACATTCCTCGCGCTCCGCCTGCGCCCGCGCCGCTCTTACTCGAGACAATTTCTCTTGATTAGAGAGAAGGCAGCGAACGACGACGACTCGACGATGCAACGCGAGCCGTCTCTACTGATCATACATAGTTACATACATACATTAAATAGGTACATGGGTCCCGGCTGCTTTACCCGCCTAAGTCCCGATCCCGCGAGAATTTCCTTTCTTCATCATGTTTCTGTATTTTGTTTTTTTTTGTTCATTTATTAGTGTTTTTAGTTGCGAATAAACTAGGTATATTCTATTCTTTCTTATCGGATCATAGTTTCGGCGTCGTATCGTTCTAGTAACGTATTCTTTGTACCGCGTGCCGTCACCAATTATAGGCAGAACAGCTACCTGCTGCGAGCATGTTCAGCATGTAGTGATTTACGTGAAGTCATCGATTTAGACTTGTTCTGTACGCACACTGGTACAGAACATCAGCGAAGCGACGGTTAGGAGCTGGTTTCTTTGACAGTGTTTAGTTTTTTTTACATACCTGCATGCCTAGTTACTTTATTATTAAGTAAGATTTAGTAAGAGGTACCTATTAGAGATGGGCCGACTAGGGGTTCTGCCGACTAGCAGACTAGCCGACTAGTCGGTTTCAAAATTGCCGACTAGTCGGCAATGCAGATCATTATAATTCCCAGATATTTGGGTTAATCATGACTACTCGGCGATTGTTGGTATTTTTGGATAAATTTGCACTTCGAAAGCTGTTACGAAACTTCCAAAAAATGTTAAAATAAAAGTAAAATATTCATGGAGCTGAGGCATAGTTATGACATTTTAGATGTTTGATGTTAAGATGATGTATGTGGGGTATGACGTGTTTTGTATTACGTTTTTCTGACTATCCACCTTCTTACTGAACTATTAATTCAATTAAATATTGGTTTTATTGCATAATTGTTAGTTGACGACTAGTCGGCTTTCCCGACTAGTCGGCGACTAGCGGCCCATCTCTAGTACCTATAGTTGTTACATTATTAAGTTAGACAGGTACTTGTTGTTGATCTCGCATACTTTTATCCTTTTTTTTTAAACGCTTTATTTTTTTATACTTTTATCCTTTTAAACCTTAGATGGGCTTCCCGTTTTCTGTTAATATAGGTTTTTCTTTGTTTAAGTTGTTGTTGGTTCTCCCAACAAGTAAATTACCGACTATAAAATAAGATAAGATTTGGGGCTCTACATCGTACACAAAATGGGAGTAGAGCGCTCAAGCCTTTAAATGTAACTTAATCAGATCCTATCGTTAAGATTTATATACCTTAATTAGGGTTCTGCATATTTTATAATAGGTTGTGTATTACGTAGTTGTCTAGAATGATATGACAATCAGAACGAAAACCAATCGTCGAGTACCTAGGAACCCGCGCCCGCGCCGCCCGTGACACACGCCCCACTCGCTGCAGGAGACAGTTACAGTTGACAGCTCAGGCGATAGGCGCCTCCGATCATGAATATTAAACGGACAGTTAAAATGCGTTATTGTCTGAGCCCGGGCGTTACAACCGTCTCCCCCGTGCCCTGCCCCGCACACCCACTTTCGGGTATGGCCGTATAGCTACAACAGTTGACTGGCGTGATGATTATGATATTAACGCAATACGCCTTCTTTAATCAAACAGCAGCTCTCCAAACAGATACACAAATCTATTAGCGACAATTGGGGCTTGCGAACCGTCGTCCATCGACCGCTATAGGTACCTACGTGGTCTAGTCTAGTAGGTATACCCTATGTACCAGCCGGCTGCACGCAGCTAACCCGCGAGCAGTCGCGCGATGCGGTGACATCACCTCCACTCATTAAGTACTCTCACAGACACAACTAGGTCATAGTTCATCGGCTCTCTTCACTTTTGCTTTCTGTAGCCTACCTACCCGTCTACTACTGCGCCATTCATTGTTTACAATATCAATCATACATATCTGTGAATTACAGAACAGAAGGAATACACAGTCCGCCTCAGCGTCTCCTCGTATCATCCTGAGAGTTGCGCGACCCCGTTATCTAATCCTACAGGTGCATGCACACAGTGATCGTTCGATATGAGTAGGCTCTATAAAAAGAGCCTTACATGGAACGTGAAGTGTTGCATCACCAGTCGTCGTCGCTAGTGACTGGTGCGTCGCGTCGCTCGCAAACCTTCCGAAAGGTTGCCGAATATCAAGTGAGTACAAGACGACCGCGACGAGCGTGTCGAAAATGTGTTAATTTGTCGCCGCGGGCGCGGAGCTATGTATGACGTACCCACTACTGCAAGTGGACACTGGGTAGCCTTCAATTAGTAGTAAATGGGACGGGCGACAATGTCGAGTTATTAACTAAATAAAACTAACCAGAGAAAAATTGTGATAACATGCATTACAGACTGATTTGTCAAAATGTTATCATAAGTTATCAAGAATAACAAACGCTCTGTGCGCGCGCGGCGCCGCCCGGCGCCTGCGCTCTCCACATCACTGTACCACCATATTGTACGTAGGTCTATAATACGACTAAGTACAGATATACCAAACTTTATTGAGATTTACGAGGCGGGCGCGGGCGTCTTTGACACACGTCTATACTGGGGGATCCAAGCTTTAAAAAAACTGCACTGTTGGTAATGTTAAATAAGAAAAATAAACTCATAAAGTACTGAGTCAACTTTTATTATTTTTGTTGGCTAAGTATTATTTTATTAGGTTCTTATAAGCTTTCAAAAGGCTTATAAGTAAAGTCAAGTGAAATAAGTCTGTGGATGGATCATTCCACATAATGTATGTAACAGGTTGTACAATGATATCTTTGAACAATATACTGATGCCTTAAACCTTAGTTTGTTACACCTAATAAAGACCAGAGATAAAAACTTAATAAATAACCTGAATCTGTAAAATTTTCAATAGATACTTAATCTTCTACTTACTGCGAAAAAAGATCTTTCTTAACAGGCATATCATCTAAGTTACTCTTATAAGGGTTGAATCCTTTTGAAATATGGACTCACAATCTCTGCTGAAAGGAATATTACATAAGGCTGAATCTATACTAATATTATAAAGAGGTAACGTTGGTAACATGTATGTATGTATATTGTGTTTTATAAATACCTATGCCTAGAGGAAGCTTTCAATTCTACACTACCAAAGTCTGAAGTCCAATTATCTCACTCACTAACAACACCCAAAAATAGAAACACTAATTGAAATCTACTTAATAATGATACGTGGCCGAGACATATCTTTGTCAGCATGCAAGCTATGTTCCCGGTGACAACCCTTTCGGAACCTTTGGGTCTCGTTTCTGGGTGTTAATTAATATATCTGGAACAGCCGCAGGAGCAGCAGTAAGGTCCGCAGGAGTCGCGCACACATCCCTATGAATTTGAAACTAAACCAAATGATACAGAAATAAGACACTGGCCATAGATAGGTATGTATGCAACAAGTAAACCAGTTTCTTAAGGAAGAACATGATCTGCTGAAAGTAGGCTGAGATAAAATTTCATAGCAGCTTTCTTCATGACAATTGGTGCATGACTGACTTGTGTTGCACCATCTCATGCAACATTCACTCCAGTCTCTCCTCTTTACAAATATTTAGACTTTATGCCTTTGACATATTTCATAATTGAATTTCTGAGACTGTGCAACGTCATATCGACTAGAACTGTGCGCTTGAAGGATGGGCAGTATAAATATAAATTACCTACTAGCTGACCCGGCAAACGTTGTTTTGCCTTATAAATTATAGATAGTAGCCGATTCTCAGACCTACTGAATACGCATATAAAATTTGGTAAAAATCGGTAAAAGCCATTTCGGAGGAGTAAGGTAACTAACATTGTGACATGGAAATTTTATATATTAGATATTCATGCAGATTACTATCTATTTTCAAATCCTGTAAAGTACCTAGATCTTTGAGGAGGGACAGTTGTCAGCATAAACATGACATGAATAAAACTAACGCAACACAATTAAAACCGAAAATTTAGTTCATTTTATAGATAAAAAGGGTGCACTTTAGAATCCTACGTCACGAATTTGTATAAAAAAAGACTTGTAGGAGATAGAGGAGAAAGAGGACTAACCATTATTGCTAGTATTATGTTGAGCAATGAAAAAAAAAATCTCATACATTTTTACTTGAACTTCGAAAAAAATATACGGATCACCCCGACTTGGATAGGTTAGGTTAATGTTAGAACATGATTACACGCAGCGCCTAATACTATCTATGAATAAAACTAAGCTGCGAAGACTAAGCTGCTGCCAAAGCTGCGAAGGTGAGTGTCTGGTGCTGCTTTTTGTCACGCAAGGGCTGAGAGGCTGCTGCTACAGCCCTTGCGTCGCGCTTGTGCCCACACATATTCAAATTTTAGAGAAATTATAACCTCTAAATTATTATTATATTTATGGATTTTTTTAAATTACGCATCTGCTCAAGGGGGGAAGGTGTTAGAGGGGTTGCACAACACTGCCCCCCTCCCCCCCACCTCTCCCTACCCCCAATATCGTGACGTAGGATTCTAAAGTGCAACCGATAAAAACGTAAAAAAAACCCTGCTTCGGCAGTTGGGTAATATGGATTTATATGATAGATCTGTTAAAACTATTTACTGACTATGGAGCTCTTTGACATGCATGCATGACAGCACAGTAGGTAAGTCATCTCATCATTGACCACAGCTACTGCAAGTAGATTTAGCAATATTTTTACTGACACAAACCTGTGCACAAACCCTCCTTGGAAACATGCAGTTTACCTACCACATAGGGAGAACTCCAGGTTCGCTAATCTTACCCCCCAGATCCCTTAGTCATTTTAAATGACACCCATGGGAAGTGATACGGGAGCTAGGGCTCCCCTAGCTAGGGCTACCACTCTGTCTAGTCCCGGCATAGAATAGGTTCTATGACGGGGCTAGACAGAGCAGTAGACAGGCACTACTCTTCTACACACCTAAACGAACTTCCTTGACTTTTAGGTCAATTAGATACCTGTTATGGTTAAGTTATGGAATGTATTTAATCTATTACGAGATGTGGATAATCTGAGTGTCAGAGGAAAGTTGTTTGACTATTATCAGCCCGCGATGTGTACAGAGCGGCGCTCTGATAAGATAGGAGAGCAGTCGGCGCGGGCGCGGGCGCGGTGCAGCCACCCAGATCTCATTTACACACGGTCTTAGAATATGTTACTCACCCACAATACTTGACTCCATTTCAATAACTCTTCACTTGAACACGCTCCGACTCACTTTAATCCACTTTATCAGATGATAAAACGTAAAGCAGAGACATCACAACACGACGCGGACACACATCGCCACTCCTAACTTAGAAACTTTATCCAAACTTTTCAAAACACAACTGAGTCCGCTGCGTTCCTCCTTAGAGGCACAACTGAGCACGATCGACACCTTGACGGTCGAATTGGGTTAGTTTTTGTACACTTTGATACGAATAATTTCACAAAAGTGAACACTAAAACCTAATAATGAGAAGAAAACATCGTCAAGGCACCAACTTGAAACTTAGCAACAACTATGAAACTCGTCTCAGCGAGCGGAGCAACGAACGAAACGACAGCGACCGACCGACCCGACGAAAACTGACATTCATTTGACAGATGCTTATAGTGTTGCCATTCTATCAATTTTCTACCTTTATAGTAATATTCTATTCCTCAGTCAGTCATTTAAGTATTCATTTTAATGTGTGTGTACTTAAACTTAACTTAGTCGCCAAAGTTTTTAGCTTAGAAATAGAATTAGACATTTATTCTATTTTCGCGATGTTGGATATAAATTAAAAGTAACAAACACTACGCGGTTATAACAGAAGTCTTTAATTTTTTTTAAAGTAATGCTAAAAAAATAGTATGCAGGTAAGTAGGTATAATATGTATTTTATAGAAAATATTGTATTATTTTGATAAACCAGACCATCACAAACATTGTTTTTGAAGCTTCTCTACTGCGATATTCCAATGTGATCAAAAGTTTCGTGGATTAAAATTAAATGTACAGAGATAATGATGAAAAAGTAATAATATACCCTCCTAGCTGCGTCCCGTGGTTTTACCCGCGTAAGTCCCGATCCCGTGGGAATATCGAGATCAAAAGTAGCCTATGTTACTCAGGGTGAATGGTAAGAGTGATGCTTGTTTCTATAAAATGAATATGAAAGTAATTTATCGTCCTGTTGTCAAGTTATTAAATTTACAACACCGACTGTTACCATAATATTACTCTTAATTCGTTTTCAATCTAATTAAAATTTAATAAACAATTTTACTCACTTTTGGTGTAACTGAGGTGTTTTTCGTAGGGCGTGTAAGTGGTCGCAGGTACGTCCCCGAGCTCCACGATCCACGTGACCTTCCTCCTCTGCAGTGTCGGAGACAGAGAGTCCATCTCAGCGATAATAATGCATCCTTTGTTGACGCACCAACACTAACTAATTTATATGAATTTATTAATTATTTTTAATTTTTACGGGGGTACAAACAAGTATTACACGTGCTACCTTATTTATTTATTAATCATGGTTATTATTATGCATCAGTAGGTAGGTACCTAGCTGTATGTTGTGTAGGTAAACAGTAACACAGAATAATATGTATTTTATCTATAAGGTACCTACTTCTCTACTTATTTTATATAAATAGGCCCCGAACTACTGCACCGATTTCATTCATTTTTTTTTCAATAGAAAGCTACACTACCGTGAAGTAACATTTTGATCCTTATATTCCAAGGGATCGGGACTTATGCGGGTGTAACCACGAATGCAGCTAGGTTTTAATAAATAAACAAAAAAAAATCTGCAAATTTATAATTTTAATATAGGTAATACAGGTACGTATCATAATAGTTACTACGTATTTATATGAATTTTATAAATAGATTATTTAGTTGATAACTGATCGCAAAATCCTAATACACACATTATGATATTATTTCAGGCAGGTAAGAATGATAAAATATTATCAGAATTATAAGTAGTAATAATTACAATCACTATCACGATTACGTAACTTACGTAGGACAAAGTTATCGTAAGCTACCTATCTGTTCAGCACTTTCGTTTTATTTCAGAGCGTTTGCTGTGTTGGTTATTTTTAGGTGGATGTGGTTCACCTTGACGACTGGCTTTGAATCTGCAGTGTAGCTGCAGATATTGCCTTGAACTTGCATTCTGCGGTCTGCCTACGGCCAGCTTAGAGCTTATATGTAATTTTGTCCAACTTAAATGATTGGTTCACTGAACGATACATTCTAATAAAGCTGCACGCACATGTTTGTTCTAAACGGAAGCATTGTGTGCTTAATGTTACAAGTAGAGGCCGCCTGCGGAGGGTGTGAAAGCCGCAGAACAATAACACACAGCACTGATGTATCACGCTTGTCACGCGCTTATTTCTTAAATTAACGGTCGTTGACACTATCTCTCTCCGCGGCCGACCCCGCCGCTTCCATTCCCGACCTATCATCAATTTGATCATTACTCACAATATCACAACTCAATAAAATATAAATACCAAACAATTAAGCTCTCTTTACGATCGTTGATACGCGGAAATCTTATAGAAATAAATAACCTAATATGAAACAGCAAAATTAAATCTTCTTACATTCTAACTTTTAGCTTTTTTTAAATTTATGATTATTTTGGTAAGCTTATCTTGCCATGCCCAAATAGATATATTCAGAACACGCCTACTTTTTGTTTGTTTTGACACAAAATTATCGTACCTAGGTATAGTTATTTAATGCACGAAACCACATCAATAATAAGAAATTATAATAAGCTCTCAGAACGTATCTACTAGAAACTCGTACTCGTTTTTTATTGTGCATCGCAGAATTATTAATGCTTTAAATATAAGTAGGTACCTATACGTTGTTTGTTTTTAAATAAATAAATAAATATTTTAATATTAATCGTAATCGACGCATAACCTGGTGCTTTTGTAACTAAAGCACCAACCGTTTTTTTATTATTTCAGTGAAAATAAGATTAGATAGTACGAACGGAGGGAGGGAGTTCAGCTTTGACATTTCAGTTTATTTTCATCTGGTAAGTCTCCAACAGGAACAGTTGTGTAAAACAACATGTTTGATGCTTGCTTATTTATTGATTACCGTCTTAATATGACCTTAATGGTAGTTAAATATTAAATAATATTCGTACACCTACTTAACGTTTAGCGAGCAGCTTTCTGATTTGAATGGATGAACTAATATAGCTTTGGCACCCACTATACGAATAATAAAGCCCACCTACTAATATCTCTATTATTATTATGTAAGTAGTACCTACTTCACATACCTACTAAATATAGGTATCTATATTTTTTAATAATATTTTCCCTTTTTGAAACAATTATTTACTTTTTTAATTGTACATACGATTACATAAATAAGTGTTAATGACATGTATTTAAATATAAATTAAAATTCATTACACTTTAAACCGAATCATCATGACTTTTGCTATCATAAAATTTAATATTATACATGGGTATGTACTAGAATAAATTAAGTACATAAAAAAACAAATAACTACATGTACATATGTAAAAGTACATCAACAATACTACAAAACAGAATAGCTTTTTTTTAATTATTTATTTTATATTTAGGAGAGGCATTGTTAATCATTTGTAAATTGACAATCGATTTTTATAATGTTTTGTTTTTAACTAAATGTACTTATGATCTATTATTATTATTATATACTTGCTGCGTCCCGTGATTTCACCCGCGTAAGTCCCGATCCCGTCAGTATACCGTGGTTTTATTGAAAAAAGAATTTTTGAAATCAGAACAGTAGTTTTTAAGTTTATTCATTACAAACATACACACACGCACACTTACAAACACATATCTTTCCTTTTTAGTTTTTATAATATTAGTGTAGATGTAGATTTTTGAGGACGGTACACCTAGATAAAAAAAATCTTATTTATAAACAATCGTCTTTGTTTTGTATCCCCTAAAATATTTAAGTACTTAAGTAAAATGTTAAAACATTAATTTTGTATGTTTTTCGCAATTGTCACAATAGGCAGTGCCTAGATTAAAATTTATCTTATCAACTTGGACCGATGGCCCTGCGGCTCATGTAAACATAGGTAACAAATTCCTTTATCACTGACACAATGCACTAGTAAATAATATCTATAATTTGATATGCAGATACTTTGATTCCAATAGGTAGGTACCTATCGCCGACGCGTGAAGTGAAACTCAGTAATCGCGAAATGCGAAGCGCGCGAACGCGTGCTCGCTCGCGATCATCCGATGAGCTACTGTCAACCAAAAAACGCAGGAAGTGACATTACATTACATATGCATCTTTTATCTTTAACTTAACAAACATTTATAATATAGATAGTAAAGCTTTGTTATTTTACCTAGATAACATGTTAGGAAGCAGGAACATGACAAGTGGTACATACAAACATTACCACCATTTCTGAGCTAAGGCAGACAGTTGTTGACAAGTTGACAATTAAGTATTATTTTTACAATGCAACTTAACATAATATTAAGTATTAATTTTATTTTCGTAAGTACCTACTTACTTTTAAAGTTTTGTTTAATCACATTTGATACAATCATACTCAATATTATTAAATAGAGGTGTTTACCGTCAGTGTTTGAAATTCCCGCACATGTTGTATTCATTATCTAAAGTGCTACCATCAAGAATTGAATTAATTTCTACCATTCTGCTATTCGGACTTTTGTAAAACAGCGCCATCTTGTGTAAGACTGTTACATTGTTTTTGAAGTTCTTAAATATTTTATAGATGGCGCTATGTTCTTCCAAAGACAATAGGAAGTAGGACAGGATGATTTATAATGGCTCTTACAGTAAGTAGGTAAACACATGGTAAACAAGCCACTTCGAAAGCTTTTGTAGGTACAGTCAGCAAAGGACTTAGGGTACCAACTACCAGGTGCAAATTATAAGGTTTTCATTTTTTAGGGTTCGTCCGTATAGCTATCCGTCCGTCCGTCCGTCCGTCTAGGAGCTACCTATTTCAATTTTCCTATCAAATTTAAAAATTGGTTGTTATAAATCATTTTAGGGTTCCGTACCCAATTGTAATAGTGGTCTTAGATGAAAACAAAAAACAGCAGATACGTTACCTAGTCTCGGAAAATGAGACGATAAAACTGCGTCTAGCTGACGCACTAGCCTTAGTCGTATGTCGAACCATTGCCGCGTGAGCACGAGCTGTGCTGTCATACTGCAATTATCTTTTTGAAATCCATAAGAATGCCTTTTTGCTTATTTACAAATGCCTGAATCATTCTTAAAGACAATTGTTTTTAAATACAATAATTTTATGAAAATGCATGTAGGTGTTTCTAGCTCATTTTTCGAATACGCAATGTTAGAATATACCGTATCTCTACTATTTTTGTTTTTATCTAAGATACGGAACACGGAACACTTCGTGCGCGAGTCTCGCACTTGGCCGGTTTTTTTTCAATTACTTACCATCAGTCATTGTTTTTAATTTTGAATGACTACTACTACTAGGTAGGTACTACCGACTTCTCCTACTCCTAAGTACTTTTAATTTTTGACACTCATAGAATTTTTTACTCCCATAATAATTTGGATACTCATAGTAAGTTTGACACTCATATTTAACATTTATAACTGACATTAATTACTGCCGTACAAGCTATCACCACTCTACATCTGATTAAGAGGATAGAGGTTGCGGGTTCGATTCCCGCCGTGTGCAAGTATTTATGCTTATAAAATAAATATTTGTGTCTGGTCTGGGTGTCCTTCTATGTATAATATGTATGTATTTACAAAAGAAAAATAAATATAAGTATTATATCCGTTGTCTAGTCACCGTAACACAAGCTTAGTCGCTTACCACGGGGCTAGATGGCGCTGTGTGTTGTTCACAGAATTTATTTATTATTTATAGTCTCCATTCTCTTTCTCCATACAAACGTAGTTTAATTTTCTATATATTTTAATTAGAAAATGACTCATGCCATGACTCATGCATGAGAGATATAGGTTTTATGGCATAAACATATTTGCTCTAATGTCTTTATCCAGGGAGGAAAATTTAAACTACGTTTGTATGGAGATAGAGAATGGAGACTATCCTCTTAACCAAACGAATTGATTTGTTTACTTACTTAACAATGTAAGTACTAAGTACCTACTTAACTATTC
>CAUEGO010000302.1:0-14353 GCA_958496205.1 Idaea biselata
AAATCTGTCCAGTAGTTTCGGAGATTACCCGCAATATACATACAAAATCGGATAAGCCGTTTCGGAGGAGTACGGTAACTAACACTGTGACATGGAAATTTTATATATTAGATATACAAAATTTCATAAAAATCGGTCAAGCCGTTTCGGAGGAGTACGGTAACTAACACTGTGACATGGAAATTTTATATATTAGATAAGGCAAAACAAAGTTTGCCGGGTCAGCTAGTATTAGTATAGATATCGGTTTGATTGTGTTTACGATATGTTCTATGTTGTTTATTTATTGCTTTGAAAGTGTTTTTTTTTTTTCATTTTTTTTTATTGTCTGTTTTAACCTCAAAGTTAGAGCTGTTTTACTTTTCATGTATGAATTTGTAGCTGTGGACAAAAATATGTGTGTACCTATAAACTATCCACTAGTTTACATCTCATTTGTTTTATATTTGTTAACAAACACGTCCAATACTCCATCATAAATCAACCTATAACGTAGTGGTTATAATCTCTTTGGTAATGTCGAGTATTAGTATCAACTATTGTTTATGATTTTCAAAATAGATATTATGATGTCAATGGACAAACGTGAAGAATATAATATTGTAATCGTATAAAATATAGCTTGAAACACAAATATAACTGGCTGAAACATTTACTGAAGTATTATTTATTCTACGGACGATAATATATTATTGCCAATAAAAAGTAATTTACGCTGTAAAAATGAACGAAATGTAGTTCCGTTTTATTTCATTTCGAATAAATATTTTGGAAAACCTTGTGGTGCGGGCCCTGTAAAAATAAAATCTTAATCCGAATAATACCGATATTAGGGAAGATAACAAAAAAAAACATAATTCTATTTTGGTATTATGTTTGTATGGGAATGGTAACAGCCTAAACACACGAAAAAACAAGTAAACAGCAGTTAATCATATTATTATAGCTCCCATTTACAGTATTATACTATGACGATTTTATTCGGGGGACAAATCTCTAAAATTTTTCTGTAAAGTTGACTACTGTACCTTAAGAGTCTTGTTTCAAACGTTTTCTACTTTAAGAGGACAGTCTCCATTCTCTTTCTCCATACAAACGTAGTTTTAATTTTCCTCCCTGGATAAAGACATTAGCGCAAATATGTTTATGCCATAAAACTTATATCTGTCATGACTATGCATCTACCTTTTTATTTTTTTCTTTTTATTATTTTTTACTATTATTTTAATTAGAAAATAAAAAAAGGTAGTTTTTTATTGGCCCTGTCATGACAGATATAGGTTTTATGGCATAAACATTTCAGTTCAGTGTGTGCGTTCACACAATCAGCACGTATCGGCTGATGGTAAGGCAGTCCAGTGTCACAGGGGTTCTAAACCAGCGTTACGAAGAATTTAATTTTGATATTGAAGGAAAATGAAGTGTTACGTTTGTAGGAATGATTTTAGTGATGGAGCACAGTGCACCGTCTAGCGTCTGTCTGAATCACCTTGATTTCGGTTGTGCACAGATTTCTGAAACTAGTTGGAAAAACTTGGGTAAAGATGAGAAGCTGTCATGTAGAAGTAAGGCTTCCTCACCAACGCCGACATCATCTTCTCTCGGCGATTTATCAACGATAAACACCATCCTTAATGAGATCCGTGAAATGAAGTCTCAACTTAGCGGCCTCCCGTCCTTGATTGAGGATGTAAAAGTGATCAGAGATGAGTTGACTTAGCTTAGACAGAGCAACGATTACCTAAGCTCCAAGATTGATGACTTTGCATTGCAGATTTCGGAAATTTAGAATGGTGTTACAAAAGTCGAAGATCTAAAGAAGACCGTCTTCACTTTGGAATCGGAGGTGCAAACTTTGAAATTCCAAATGTCGGTATTTGATCAGAGATCGAGGCTCAATAATGTCGAGATCAAGGGCGTGCCTCTAAAAAAGGACAAGAACCTTTTCGCTATTATTGAAGCACTATATAAGAAGACCAACTTAGAATACTCCAAAAACCAGATAAACTTCTTACATATAACACCGTTACATGGGACAAAGGAAAAAGCTGTTATTGTCAGCTTCCTTAACAGGTATACCAAGGATGAGTTCATGACTGCCGCGAGGGCATGTAAGACGCTAACAGCTGCTGATCTGGGCTATTCGAACTCCGCCCAACGTGTTCACGTAAATGATCACCTTAATGCGTACTCGAAGTTACTTTTGAACAAAGCGAAATCTCGTGATAAGGACGTGAAGTTTGATTACGTGTGTGTCAAGCATGGCAAGATCCATGTAAGAAAAAACGACACGTCTCCAGTGTTTATTATTTCTAAGGAGCAGGATTTAAACAGGATTGCATAGGCTGTTATCTATCCATGTAAGACGAGAAATATGATTATGCCAATTGCAGACGAGATCGTTCATATAATTCGACTTATCTTTAATACTTCGATCTCTACGAACTCTTTTCCTGTGCTGTGGAAGGAAGCCCAGATTATTCCTCTTCCGAAAAAACCTAATCCTTCATCCTTCTCCGAGTATCGTCCTATATCTATTCTTCCTTTCCTATCAAAGGTACTTGAACGCCTGGTTCACCAAGAATTGAGTGCTTACCTGTCCAATAACTCCCTAATGAACCCGTTCCAGTCTGGTTTCCGCCCGGGACACAGTACCACTACGGCCCTGGTTAATATTTTGGATGATATTCGGCTGGGCATGGATAATCAGAAACTCACTGTGCTCACTCTCCTCGATTTCAGTAATGCTTTTAATAATGTTGACTTTGATCTACTTCTTGGAATCCTTCGCTCTCTCAACATATGTCCGTCGGCGATTGAATGGTTTCACAGTTACCTGTATGGACGCCGGCAACGCATTCGTATTGAAGACAATTGCTCTTCCTGGAATCCAATATCTGCCGGTGTTCCTCAGGGCGGCGTACTATCACCACTCCTTTTCGCTGTGTATATCAACACAATTTCTTCCAATTTGTCTTCCTCTTACCACCTGTATGCAGATGATTTGCAAAGAACAATGGCAGGTCGCCAAACAACGTTTTTATCAATTTAAAATTTAGGCGTCTAGATATAAAAAAAATACTAGAAGAATCTACAGGAGTCCCAAATACATAAAACTAACTAAAACACGGTAAATCACCGAAGTTAAAAAGATAAGAGTATTTTAAAATAGCCTTCTCGGCCGTTGTCGCCATGTTGGATTAATGAGGAATTAAAAAAACAGTTGCGTGTTTTTTGTTTTAGAAAATAAAATACATACGTGATTAAAATATAGACGTTACACGCAATTACAATAACAGCATTACATAATTAAGTTGTTTTGACATTAAGTTTCAGTATCTCGACAAATGGCATCTCGAGAGTCCGGGGCCAAAAAAGAAAAAAAAAAAGTTTCAGTCTAAATATGGTGCATCGGAAGTTGAAGTAATAGTAATAATAACTTATTTTTTTATTTTAAAAACGTTCGTCCTTTTGAATAAACTAATAGTGTCCAAAACCACAAAACAAATATTGAAATTCATTCGTTATACACTCATTTTTAGACGTTTTTGTTGGGTGATATCAAGACCGCCTATGTTCTTTACTCGCAAGTACCCCTTCTTCAACTTGATTCTGCGATAAAGATGACTAATGATGACCTAACTAAAATCTGCAATTGGAGCAGGGCCTATGGCATAAAAGTAAATCCGACGAAAACTCAGGCCATTATCATAGGAAGTTCTAGGTTGACATGCAGAATAGATCGTGCTCGTGTACCTCAAATAGTCCTAGATGGTACTTTGGTGCCTTACAGCGCCGTGGTCAGGAACCTTGGCATTACTATTGATTGCAATCTGACATGGGATCCGCAGCTGTCTGCGCTGAGTCAGAGGATGTTCGCGTCCAATGCTTCGCTCAGAAGGTTGCGGAATTTCCTACCAATTGCCACCAAAATTACGTTGGCACAAACTCTAATGCTTTCCGTTCTAGATTACGCAGACGAATGCTTCCTTGATCTGACGGAGGCTCAACTCGACAAGGTTGAGCGATTGCAAAATCTTGCAATTCGATTTATTTTCGGGCTGCGCAAGTACGATCACGTGTCTGAATACCGAAGTCAGCTCGGGTGGCTACCTATTCGTCTGCGTAGAGATTCTCATATTACTTCTCTTCTTTACAGAATTCTCTTTCTACCTAACTCTCCATTCTATTTAAAATCGCGCTTCAAATTCCTTCACCCTCCCTCTCAGCCTGTCCGCTCTTGCAAAGCTCTTCTTCTCGCTATCCCCGACTGTTCGTCTAACTTCTATGGTAACTCCTTTACCGCTCGCGGTGTGCTACTTTGGAACGCTCTGCCAGCTTCTATTCGCCAATCTAAGTCTCTGGCAGTGTTTAAAACCAACGTCTACAAACACTATCTTTCTCTTGCGAAAGCGAATCATTTGAGTAGGTAGATAGTTTTATGGTCGCCCAATATTACTTAAGATACCTATTTTCAGTTTGCGTTTTGTGTTATATGTCCTATAAGTTGATATATCTACTTAATATTTTTAATTTTACTTATATTTTTATTTATTTATTTATTATGTATGTACAATATATTATTGTTAGACTATAATAAATAAATGAATGTGTATATTGTATTGTATATGTATTATCTATTTATAATAATTATTATTATATGTATTTATTAGCAATCATTATTCAAAAATAGTTATTTTCTGTCCAATCTTTCCTATCAAATCAAATAAACATCTTACCCATCCTATTCTTTAAGTTTTGTCCATTCACTGGTTGCCTGGAAGAGATCGCCCTTAGGCGATAAGGCCGCCCATTGTGCCACCTTATTTTAAAATATTCTCTGTATAAAATGTTATTTTGTTTCTTTATGGTACAATAAAGCGTTAATCAATCAATCAATCAATCAATCATGTTTAACGATTTTATTACCTTAATCTTCTCATCGCTAAAAAGGTTTGTGACACCCGGTCTATCCGATATCGCTTGCTGGCTACTCTTCGCTTTACGCACACAACCGCAGGTGTAGCAGGTTTGCATTGTTCACTTCAATGTGCATGCTCGCATTGCAATACCTATCTCAGGTTTGCATTGTTCACTTCAATGTGCATGCTCGCATTGCAATACCTATCTCTGTCTCACTTATGGGACTTGAATATTTTATCATTCGTTCAGTCATCTCTCAATGGAGTTTATCTCACAAAACCTGTTCAACTTATCGTAGTCTACCTGCATTGTTGATGCTTTTTTTCTTTTTATAATATTCACAATGAATTCATTGTGAATATTATAAGTAATTGCCATTCATTTTTAACAATAACACTTAGCACTATTTTAGCTAAAGTTCAGCTATCGTATCAAATTTATTGCTCTTTATTATCCTGCCTTAGCTACCTTCAAATTTATCTTAAATTAAAAAGTTTTTTTCCATTGATTTAATTCTCATTGTCTGTTGTTTTGGTTTGTTTACGGTAACTGCTTTAACGCCTTTAAAATTTGCGCATACTGTTGATCATGAGTTTACTCGTTCTCATATAATTTATATCAGTTATTTAATAAAAGCTTTAATTTTATATTTTATACAGTTATTTTTAATTATTTCAGACACGAAACTTCTAATGAAGGTCTCCAAATGTTTTATTATTCTTTACTGTCTTATAGTTTTTCTAAACTTATTTGAAAATTATTTTGAGATTCGAACGACTGTTGATTTAGTACTGTTACACGTCCATCTTGGGGAAGTTTTTTACCTATATTTTAATACTGGTTTAGTTACTATTTTCTTAGATTCAATTTTATTTCAAATTTACTCAGTTATTGAAGATTGTTTTGAACAATGACTGCATTACCATCGTACGTTAATAACCTAAATATATATTACCAAAATGGAAGGGGGCTAAGGGGAAAGCTATCCGTTTTTTTATCGTAACTTGTGTCTTTGTAATTATGACGTTATTGTACTAACTGAGACTTGGTTTCCTGACTCGATTGCTTTGTCATCTTTGTTTGATGAGCGTTATATTGTATGGCGGCGAGACCGCGAGTACGATGACCTTGACCAAATCTATGGAGGTGGAGTTTTGATCGCAGTTCGGAAAAATATTCCAGCTACAGCTCAGCCTTCATTTCATTCGTCAGCGGAGGACATATGGCTTACATTGCTATTTAGAGATCCTTATGGTAATCGTACGAATTTACATTTGTGTTGTGTTTATATTAGGTCATTACATATGAAATTGGCGTTTTGTAAGGGAGGAACATAAAGTCTTTTTTTTAGGGTTCCGTACCTAAAGGTAAAAACGGGACCCTATTACTGAGACTTCGCTGTCTGTCTGTCTGTCTGTCCGTCCGTCCGTCCGTCCGTCCGTCCGTCCGTCCGTCCGTCCGTCCGTCCGTCCGTCCGTCCGTCCGTCCGTCCGTCCGTCCGTCCGTCCGTCCGTCCGTCCGTCCGTCCGTCCGTCCGTCCGTCCGTCCGTCCGTCTGTCCGTCTGTCCGTCTGTCCGTCTGTCACCAGGCTGTATCTCATAAACCGTAATAGCTAGACGGTTGAAATTTTCACAGAAGATGTATTTCGGTTGCCGCTACAACAACAAATACTAAAAACAATATAAAACAAATATTTAAGAGGGGCTCCCATACAACAAACGTGTTTCAAAAACATCGAATCGAGTAGGTCATGAAATTCAAAATGGCTACCCTATCTGTCAAATATACCAGTCTGCCTTCACTTACCAAAGAGTTTCTTAATTATAAGTTTCAGATTGTCTTTGTGCCAAAGTTTTATTTTTTATTTTTTTTTAGTGGTGTGGTTGTATGATGGAAGTAAGAATCGAAGCTAAATATGTCACATTTTCCTATCAAATTTTAAAATTGGTAAGCGATTTTAGGGTTCGGTACCCAATTGTGATAGTGGTACGGAACCCTCCGTGCGCGAGTTTCGCACTTGCCGGGTTTTTTTATTTATTTATTTATTTATTAAACAAAATCCACAGCTCTTGAGGCTTAAACAGACTATACTTATATACTAAACTTACAGCCAAATTAAGGATTTACATTACATACATAGACCTAAAGTAAACCAACTGTCGAAGAAAACGCAACGAATAACTTAAGTAAGAATAGGTACATCTGCTAATAAAATTATTATGTGGGCACATTTATATACGGAGGTAGGCAGGCATATGGTCCGATGACGTGTATTATTAAACGTTATACCCATCTATGAGTCGATGGCTCTCAGAATCTGATTAACAAAAGAGAATTTACTCTCCCTAAAGACATCTACTGTACTGAAACAATTATTATAGGTTCGTTGTAATCTGGCTACCAAAGAGTTATGTGCATAGTTGGTACGAGTTCCAGCTACAGCAAACAACCTGACGTGTCTGGTTCGAGTTTTGGGACAAGACAAACGTAACACACTAGATAGCAACTCAGGGCAATCGATATAACCATTACATATTCCATGCAGGTAAGCCATATCAGCCAAAGTCCGACGATTGTCAAGGGTGGATAGACGGTAAAACTTACAGGCTTTTTCATATTCCTCAAAAGAGCGATAGCAACGGAAGTTTATAATAATTAGAGATGGGCCGACTAGTCGCCGACTAGTCGGGAAAGCCGACTAGCCGGCAGTTCAACCGACTAGTCGGCAACTAACAATTATACAATAAAACCAATATTTATTCAATTAGTAGTACAGTTTAGAAGGTGGGTAGTCAGAAAATCGTAAACAAAACACGTCATAGCTTACATACAACATCTAAAATGTCATAACTATGCCTCAGCTCCATTATATTTTCAAACTTTTATTTTTATTTCAACCATTTTTTCGAAGTTTCACTACAGCTTTCGAAGTGCAAACTTATTCAACAATGGCAACAATCGCCGAGTGATCTTGATTAACCCAAATATCTCGGAATTATAATGATCTGCATTGCCGACTAGTCGGCTAGTCTGCTAGTCGGCAGAACCCCTAGTCGGCCCATCTCTAATAATAATATATTTATTTAATCAAAGTATGTACCATTGCTATCTATGCACTTTTGCCATCTCATAGGTAGTTCATTGATCCCTTTACTAAAAAAACCATTTGGACGAGAATCAATGAAATCTTTGAAGGCGCTTTGGACTGCCCCATCGGAGTTGATTTTTTTTCCTTGCAAGAAGTTATTCAAATTTCGAAAAAAATGGTAATCTGTTGGGTCCGGGGAGTACGGTGGATGTCTTAGACATTCCAATTGAAGCTCCTCTAATTTGGCAGCCGTCTGTTGTGCAGTGTGTGGTCTAGCGTTGTCCTGAAGCAGCGGTGGCCTAGAGCGATTGACCAACCTCGGTTGTTTAGCAGCTAGCTTTTCCATCATGGTTTGCAGTTGCTGACAATAGATATCTGCTGTAATCGTCTGGCCAGATTTGAGAAAGCTGTAGTGAACGACACCGGCACTAGTCCACCAAACGCTCACAAGTAACTTTTTTTGAGTCAATTTTTGCTTGGGGCAGGATTTGGCTGGTTCGCCAGGATTCAGCCATTGCGATGAGCGTTTCCGATTATCGTACAGGATCCACTTTTCATCACAGGTAATGATCCGATTTAAAATCCCTTCATTATTGTACCGGTTGAGTTATGTAACGCAGCAGTTGACGCGCGTTTGTCGGTTTGCTGCACTCAATTCATGAGGTACCCACCTTTCAAGCTTTTTCACCTTTCCAATTTGCTTCAAGTGGATTAAAACAGTTTTATCACTAACACCGCAGCCTGCAGCTAACTCGGACGTGGTTTGCGATGGATCTGCTTCCACAATAGCTTTCAATGCTTCATTAGCAACTTTAGTCTCCGGCCGTCCACGGGGCTTGTTCTGCAGATCGAAATTTCCAGAACGAAAACGTTGGAACCAAAAACGCACTGTGTTTTCTTTTGCGACACCGCCGCCATACACATCATTAATCTCTCGAGCCGTTTCTGCAGCACTGGTACCACGGTGGAACTCGTACTCGTAAATAACGCGATATTTCAAGTTTTCCATTTTGTAAACTGCGTGACGCAAAGAAAAAACCAAACGAGGACAAAACAAATGAATTACGGTTTTCGAAATACAAATATATGAATAAATAGCTGTATAAATTTGAAATTGGAATCCCTAACCAAAGAAGAGATATTTGAGATCAAAGTGGCCAGTACGACAAAACGCCAATTTCATATGTAAGGACCTAATATTATTGAGCAAAAAAACTTTTATTCTAAATCTCAGCAATTACATAATTACTTAGATAAGATTGGTATGATTATATTGGATTGGATTGGTATATTAGCGAACCCGGACGATAAATTCCTGATTTTAGGCGATTTTAATCTTTCTGAGATTATATGGGAACCCACTCCTTATAATTATTTTATACCCGCTGGCTACACAAGCTCTGACGGATGTAACTTAGTAGATGAATTGGTCACGCATGACTTGCGTCAGTTTAACGGAGTAAAAAATAAACAGTACAAAGTACTTGATCTGATTTTGTCTAATGATGACGTCTCGGTTGTCGAGTGTCGTGAACCCTTGGCACGTATTGACCACTTTCACATGCCGTTACTTATTGATGTTGCTTTTATAAAATTACCCTCTCTGAAACCTCAAAATTACTTACGGTATTTTTATAATAAGGGTGATTATGAGAGTATAAACAGTGAGATTTGTAATATTAATTGGGTAAACGAATTGGATTTGCGGTCTCTCGAGGACTCAGTCACATTTTTTTATAGTATTGTGGATAAAAATAAAAAAAAAAAATTCTGTGAACAACACACAGCGCCATCTAGCCCCGTGGTAAGCGACTAAGCTTGTGTTACGGTGACTAGACAACGGATATAATACTTGTTGAGGGGTTTTGTAGTACTTCGATAGCTTAGAGGAGAGAAAATGCAGACACTCACCAACATCCAGGAACACCGTGGTTTGATCGGGGCGCCCCTTGAGCTGGTCTCCGTAGGTGCAGGAATGCGTCTAACACACGTTCTAGTAGATTTGTGATGATTTTAATGAAGATAAAATAGGGAATTTCGAGGAGCTCTTGCCGGTAGGCTCTTAGTTCATCGTTGATGAATGGCGGAGAGACGTGTCGTAGATGGCAGCACTGTCGTAGTACAATGCTGCGTTTCGTTCCCTTTTAGGATGCGTTTAGTTTGTTGTGCTCGCATTAACCACCTAGCTATCGAGACTTAATCGATTTTAATGTAATTAAAACTAAACTAAACGGTTATGTGCTAGTTTCTAATATAAAAAAAAAGAAACTATAGAAGTACGGAACATGCCGCCGACCATAAAATAACTCGCTTATTTTATTGTAAAGAAAGATAAACTATTCTAACTTAAAACTAAAACAAATAATGTTATAGCTAAATGTGCCTACTCAAGAGGCAGTGGGCAGACCTTAACAACAGGTCGCTTGGTAAGAGTGTTACCGATGCGTACAGTTACAACACGGGTAACACCGTCGGCGCCGGGGTGCAGCTGATGCACGCGCGCTAGGCGCCACTGCAGCGGTGGTAGCGTGTTATCTATTAACACGACTACTGTACCCTCGCAGAGGGGTGTGTGTGTTTTGTCGTGGAACCATTTACCTCGCTGTTGTAGCTGGTGGAGGTACTCTACGCTCCATCGTTTCCAGAAGTGTTGGACAGCTTGCTGGATTACTTGCCAACGAACGAGTCGGTTTGGATTATCGCTTGTAAAGTCGAATTCAGGTAGGGCAGTCAATGGTTCTCCGACGAGAAAGTGACCGGGTGTTAGTGGTAATGGATCCGCAGGATCATTGCTTTGTGGACAGAGCGGTCTGGAATTGAGTACAGCCTCAATTTGACAAAGTAGGGTATAGAATTCGTCATGTGTTAGTGTGAGTGTACCTATCACTCGTTGAAGGTGTGTTTTCATGCTTTTCACCGCTGCTTCAAAAATACCTCCAAAATGGGAAGCATAAGGAGGGTTGAAATGCCATGTAATGGACAGATCGGTCAGCTGTTCGTTTATGATTGTTTGATTAGCTTCGTTCCGTAGGAACGTGTAAAGATCGGACAGATAGCGATCGCATCCGACGAAATTAAGACCATTGTCTGAATAAATATCGGTACATAGCCCTCTACGGGATATGAACCTACGTAAAGCGTTTAAAAATGAATCAGTGGAAAGATCAGGGACTAATTCCAAATGGATTGCCTTCGTTGACATGCACACGAAAACGCAAACGTACGATTTGAAAACTTTAGCGTTTCTAATTCGGTTAGATTTAAGATAATAATGCCCCGTGAAATCTACGGCTACGTGGAGGAATGGACGGAGTGCGCGGACTCTGGCTGCCGGTAATTGAGCCATCGGTGGCTGCGGTGCGACAGGACGCGCGCGGAAGCACGGCACGCACCGGCGGGTGCGCATACGGACCGCATCGCGGGCGCATAGAATCCAGTAGCTCTGGGCTAGAATAAACTGTAGCGTCTGAGGACCTACATGCAAATGCGTTGCATGAAAATAATCAATTAATAAGTCAGTGAATTTAAGTTTTTTAGGTAAGAGAATTTGATGCTTGGCATCGTAGGGAACGTTAGCATGACTTATCCTGCCGCCGACCCTGAGCAGTCCGGCGTCGTCCAGGAAAGGTTTAAGTTTTTGCAGACTTTTGGTGCACCTGTCGTCATCCTTGAGACGTGAGATGTCTTCTGCAAAGTGTTCCTTTTGAACAAGAAAAATGATGCGTTTGAGCGCATGTTTGGTTTCAGGAACTGTGATGTAGTTCGTTAAGTACGCCTTTGCCTTTCGACATTTGTCGTAAAAGCGGAAAATTAGTGATACAATGCGTAACACTTTAGGTAGCGACGAAAATCGCTCGAGGAAATCTAATTTAGATTCGCAATCGCTTGTTACTAGAGTATGTTTGCAACGTTCTTCGTCAGTATGACAGTTGACGTGAGAAACTGGCCATTCCGACTGAGGCCTTGTGAGCCAGTAAGGCCCATGGAACCATTGTTGATGGTCCAGTTGGGAAGGTAGAAACCCTCGGGACGCGGCATCCGCTGGATTGTCCGCTGATTTTACGTGATGCCACTGCGCGGCAGGCACGTTGCTTGTCGTTTCCGCAATGCGGTTAGACACATAGGTACGCCATTTTTGAGGAGATGAGCGTAACCATGCAAGTGTTATTGATGAGTCGCACCAAGCGAAAACCTGGTCGAATGATATGCGACTGCTGTAAGCAGTACAAACCTTTTTTATGAGCTTCGATAGAAGCAAAGCTCCACACAGCTCCAGTCGGGGAGTTGTGAGGCGTTTTAGAGGCGCGACCTTAGTCTTGCCAAGAAGAAGATGAGCGCTGATAGCACCCTCTGGGTCTACAACACGCAAATACACACAGCCAGAATAACCTTTATCACAGGCATCTGAAAAGCCATGAATCTGCACCTGATTGGTGCTAGGAAGCACGTGACGAGGTAACGCTATGTTTTGTAACAAAGGGAGCTCGTCAATGAATTGATACCAGAGATTACATACACCCTGAGGAGGCGTATCATCCCACCCGGTTCCAGACACCCACAAAAGCTGAATAAGATGCTTGGCGAAGAGAGTAATGGGACTAAGAAAGCCGAGAGGATCGTATATCTTCGCGATTTCTGCAAGCATAATACGCTTTGTACATTTACGTGACGGAGTATCCGTCTGATACGAGAAGGTGTCCGATTTGGGATTCCATTTCAGTCCTAGGACCTTAACGGAAGTATCAGTGTCAAGTGCTGAAAGGATGAGTGCGTCATCTTGTACAGAATTCTCATTGTTTAATTGAGACAAGAACTCGGGACTGTTACTGGTCCATTTGCGAAGTTCGAAGGTTCCCGCCTTACAAATGGACGTGATCTGACGTTGAAGCGTGATAGCGTCTTCCAGTGTGTCAGCACCAGTGACAATGTCGTCTACGAAGACTTCATTGAGAAGCACTTGCGAAGCAAGTGGAAATGATTGAGCCTCGTCCATCGCTAACTGACGAAGCGTGCGTAATGCAAGAAAAGGCGCAGAAGCGACGCCAAAAGTCACTGTGCACAGGCGAAATTCCTGTACAGGATCGTGAGGAGAGAATCTCCATAGAATGCGTTGGAAATCGCGATGTTCCTTGCAAATATTTATAAATCGATACATCATTTTGATGTCAGCTGTAAAGACTATTTTGTGTAGTCTGTATTTTAGAAGCACATCAGTTATGTCCTGATGGAGCTTTTCTCCCGTAAGGAGGTTATCGTTGAGTGAACGACCCGATGTCGTCTTGCACGAGGCATCGTAAACGACTCTAAGCTTCGTAGTAGCCGCTGTCCCTTTTACCACGCAGTGGTGAGGAATGTATACGGGAGGCGCGTCGTTGTTCGTAGAAGCAGCGACGGGCTCCATGTGTCCCAAGTCTAAGTACTCTTGGAGACACTTGTTATACTCTGCTTGTAAAGCAGGGTCACGTGCTAATCGAACTTCTAATTTGTTAAGACGAGAGAGGGCAATACCTCGCGATTCGCCGAGAGGAGGAGCGTTCTCCTTGAAGGGAAGCGAAACCGTATATTTTCCGGTTGAGTCGCGTTTGTGAGTAGCGACGAAGATCGATTCGCATTTGACTTCCTCTTTAGAGAGGTGCGTCAGTTCTGGTACTGACTCCAGTTCCCAGAATTTTTGAAGTTGGGTGTCCAACTGACACGTAGTCAAGTTAGTGCTAACTTGTCTTTGAGTTGAATGGGAAATTCTACCGTTAAGTAGATACCCGAAAATACTATTAATGGCCACAGGGGTTCCCTGCGGGCCCTTGATATTGTCGTGAAGCAGTATGCTATCACTGTAGTCCGACCCCAGCAGGAGTTCGACGGGACGCGAAGAATGTAATTCTGGGTCCGCTAAATTAAGACCCTTGAGGTGAGAAATATTTTTAAACGAACTAGGAATGTTAGGAATGTAACTAGTTATTTTTGGTAAAATAAGCGCTTCAATAAATAACTTAGGTTCCGGCCTATTGTGGGGCGTTACCTCACATAATACGTAACCACGCGGCTGTTCATTGCTGTCACCTATCCCGTAACAGTCGTGCTCGTTTGAGACGGGTACCGCGGCAAATTAAGGCGTTGAACACACGACTCCGTGATAAGAGTAGCTTGCGAGCCCTGATCGACGAGGGCGCGCACCAAGCGCGGTAAGTTAGGTCCGTGGTCCATAGGACAAATATTTACTAGTGCCGTTGTAAGTAAAAACTGTACAGTTCTGTTTATTAGAAAGCCTCGTAGCTCCATGTAATGGAGTGGGCGTTGAAGTTTCCGCTACCGAATGTAATCCGGGGGAAGTGTAATATTCCG